>CATIWF010224509.1:0-29142 GCA_949630135.1 Balakata baccata
AAATGGGAACTGGAAGAGCTTCTAGTATATCTTTTTGGTTTGTGGTCGGTGAAAAGTAAGGAGATGACTCGAAAAAGAATACATCTGCTGAGACAAAATATTTGTTAGTTGTTAAATCATAGCATTTGTAACCTTTGTGTAGGCGAGAATATCCTAGGAACACACACTTAATAGCTTTAGGACGAAGCTTATCCTTAGTAGGAGTATGATTATGAACAAAATAAGTGCACCCAAACATGCGAGTAGAGAGAGGGTAAAATGGTTGTCCTGGGAATAAAATAGAATAAGGACTTTGATTTTGCAAAACTGATGAGGGCATTCGATTGATTAGATAACATGTAGTTATGATATCTCCCCAAAGACGAAGTAGAACATGATGATGGATAAGCATAGTTCGGGTTGTTTCAACGAGGTGTCTGTTCTTTCTTTCAGCTATGCCATTTTGTTGAGGGGTATATGCACAAGAAGATTGGTAAAGAATTTCCCAAGAAGCCATGAATTCTTGAAAAGGAAGAAACATATATTCCCATGCATTGTCGCTGCGTAAAACTTTAATTGAAACTCCAAATTGATTCTGAATTTTAACACAAAAGTTTTGAAAAATAGCAAACAATTCATATCTAGATTTTATTAAAAATAACCAAGGATAATGAGAATAGTCATCAATGAAAGTAACAAAGTGCTGAAAACCCAAGTTTGTACTGACATGACTTGGACCCCATATATCAGAATGAACAATGTCAAACATAAAAGAAGCTCTATTATTTAATCTCTTAGGAAAAGAACTACGACTATGTTTTCCAAGCTGACATGACTCGCATTTAATGGAAGACAGTTTTGAAACACTAGGAACCATCTTGGGAAACATAGTCGTAGTTCCTGGAGCCAAGCTGACCCAGGCGATTATGGAGAAGATTAACTGAATGAGCAGAGGTAAAGGCGGTAGATGTTGTAGGACAAGTAAGATAGTATACTTCGCCAATCATCTTCCCCGTACTCCGGTCCTGCATAGAAACAGAATGAGAATCAAAGATGACTCTACAGTTAAGTTGTTTGGAAAGTTTACTAATGGAAATTAAATTTTAGGGACTTTCTGGTGCATATAGGACAAAAACTAAAGGAATAGAAGAGACAAGTTTACTTTCTCCTACTACTTTAATCAATGTTTGAGATCCATTAGCCAAGGTAATTGTAGATGGAATAGATAGAGAGTGGAGAGTAGAGAAAAGGTTTTTATTACCAGAGATGTGGTCAAAGGCACTAGAATCAAAGATCCAAGATCCACTGGATGAAGATTATGTTAGGCAAGCAAAATAATTACCAGGTTGAGCAATAGAGACCATAGAAGAAGATGACTGCTGTTTTGATGCTTGATACCTTAAATATTCATCATAATCATCACTAGTCAATGTAACCAAAATAGACCCTTGAGTTTGTGTAGTTGGTAGAGGTAGGATCCCATCTCCTTGAATCATATGAGCAGCAAATCGACTAGATAGAGTATTCCTTGGTAGTCGACCATGAAGGGCCCAACAAGTGTCACGAGTATGACCCCCCTTATCGAAGTAAGTATAATGAAATTTGGAGCTTTTCCCTTTTATATTATCTCCCTGCTGGCTATGTTTCTATATGGCCAGTACATATGACTCAGTTTCAGTTACGAAATAATTGAGCAAATACTTCCTCTAGCGTAGGAATGACTGGACTTGCAAGGATTTGATCTCGTATTGAAGCCAAATTTGCCCGAAGCCCTATCAAGGTTATCACCATAAAAAATTTGTCTCACTGGGCTTCCTACTTAGTAATGCTTTCAGAAAAATGCACGAGAGAATTAAATTCATCTTTTAACGTTTCAATTTGGTCCAGATAACTAACCATATCCTGAAAGCTTTGCTGCAAATGGATAAGGCAGACACAACTTTATAAATGTGTTGAATATCATTAGCATACAGTGTCTTAGCCTTAGTCTAAACTTTGTAACATGTTTTGCAAGACTGAAAAATGGTCAATAATTTTGGCTCCAAAGAATGCATAATAAACTGCATAATTGCGCGCCAATTTTAATCCATGCAACACTAGTCTTTTCATCAATCTTAGTGACTTTTTGTTCTAAGTGATCACTATATCTTTGTCTCATAAACCACAAATCAACAGATGCCGCCCATGAAACATAATTATCACTGTCTTGTAGTTTGACAATAGTGATGGTTGGAGAATTAGAAATAGATGAGGTAAAGGGTTTGAGAGTACCTGAAATGTCGGCTATTTGTTGAAGGAGCCGAAATACCGGATGCAACAGAGATTGCTTTAGAGGTCAGAAAATCGGATGAAGCCGGAATAGGAAAACGATGTCATCAACAGGAGCGGAAAGGCAGGGCGACTCTTTTGATAAAAAGCGCGTCATGAGTGGTGGTGAGAAGAGAAAGTGCACGGACAGAAGTGAGTTTAGTGAACAATAGTGATGGATAGAAACAGTATAGAAGAAGAGAAAACCGGTGGAACCACTAGGCCTTTGATAGCATGAGAAATTTAGAAAAGAAGAAAAGAGAAAATATGGTGAAGACTGAAATTCTCAGCTTGATTATTCCCTCAAGCTAATGGGTATATATACTAAATTGGAGGATACAAAATAGGAATAAAAATATAAACACATATTTTTAGCCTAAAATTATGCACACATAATTTTAAACATCTCAACAAAGTCTGTTATTAGGATGAACATATTTGAATTGCATCATAGTTTGGAGACTCCTTGAAGTAGCTTAATCAATTAACGTATTCTTATCTTGTTATGATGATCGCAAACCATTTTATCTCTAAAAGTGTGTAATATTCTTGTTTCTCCTTTTCTTTTCTTGCCATCCTATTGTGCTAAGGTGCATTTGACTTGGTTTTTCCTTTTATAATGGTTATGCTTTTACTGATTAGAAGGCTGCACTAAATCTATGCCACAGTGAGCTTGGTGGTTTGGGTCAAGACCATCTTTGAGTAGTGGGATTTTGAAATATCCTTTTCTCGTTGTCTAACCATCTTCCTGTATATTTTTTAACTTCATCTAGAAAGTTGTTTGACATTCTGGATAAGAACATAAAGGGAATAAAGTAACAAAGAGAGGAAGTAAAAAGGAGAGTTGACTCTGTGTTGGGGTTTTCGTTTTCATTATATAATTGATTGATTAATTTTTTACTGTTTTTCAGTGCTTTTATTGTCTGTAGTATTCCCAAATAGAACATGTTTCTTGTTTCGTTACAGTAGCTCATTAGGAACCTCTGGCAATGGGAAGTCTGGTGCTCGGAATTTCTCTCAAGCTTCTAATGGGCCTGCTGATTCACAGAATAGACAAACCAGATATGTTACATCAAATTTCACAGACAGGAAAGTAGCATTTGAGGAAAAGCGAGCTGTAATCACCAATGCAGCTACGCAGGTACAAGTGATAAAACCCAATTCTCGACATCGTTCTGCAACACTGGCCTCCAGCAATTCCGTTGTTGGTGTATATTCCTCTTCAACAGATCCTGTTCATGTGCCATCTCCCGAATCCAGATCATCTGTTTCGGTTGGAGCTATTAAGCGTGAGGTTGGGGTGGTAGGTGGTCGCAGACAGACCTCTGAAACTGCTATAAGAAATTCATCTTCATCTAGCAGTTCTTTCTCAAATGCAGTTTTGGGAAGGGATAGTTCATTGTCAGACTCATTTCAACCATTCCCAACGATTCCCAAGATCGATCAAGTTAGTCAAACTGTTGCAACTGAATCTGTTATGCCCAGCATTTCTGTCAGCAGATCACTCTTAAGCAATCATTATAGCAGGCCGCATCAAGCTGTTGTGGGTCATCAAAAAGGTAATACTTCTTGCATTTTTCTTGGTGGTGAATTAACCTTGAATATTGTTGCTCTTGGCATTTTTTTTACTGAAATCTCTTGTTTGCAATGGGTTTTAGTGATACTCTTTTTTGGAGGATTAATGCATTAATGCTAGCCCTTTTTGGCTTAGCAGTAGGGTTTGTCTGATACTAATTTGTGTATTTAATATTTCACAGGTATTGACTGCTAGTTCTATTTGGTTGTTGTCTTGATTAAATTTCATTTGAAGATAAACTTTTATTTGTCGGGGAACATTTCATCTATGATGATGCTTTTTTTAAGCACAGGACCTGTCTTCACGGTGAAATATTCTTGTGTTATCACTGTGTCTTGGTAGTTGTTGTTGGCTGGCAACTTCTCATCTGCTGTCCAGTTATATGGTGACTCTTTTGAAGCTTGTGTACCTGATTTATTACTAGTCTTTGAATGGCGAAATAATCATTGGAAAATTGGCAGTTGCAAACTTGCGATTAGTGTATCTTTGATGGGATAATGTATATCCAGCATTGATAAGTTTTTACTTTTTTAAAATTTCTAGGATATCATTGATCTTAAAAGGGGCATAGTTGACCACAGTTTTTTCATGCAGCCACTCAGTATAACAAGGAGTGGAGACCAAAATCAAGCCAAAAATCAAGTGTTGGTAGCCCTGGAGTGATTGGAACACCTACAAAATCTAAGTCACCTCCACCTGATAATTCCAAGGACTTGAAATCAGATGCAACTGATTTGCAGGATAAGCTGTCGCGAGTGAACATCTATGAAAATCAGAATGTGATCATAGCACAACATATTCGAGTGCCCGAAACTGATAGGTGCAGGCTGACCTTTGGAAGTTTTGGGATGGACTTTGATTCTTCCAGGAAGATTGCATCTGGGTTTCAAGCAATTGGAGTTGAAGAAGATTCTAATGCAGAATCTACTGCAAGGTTTGTATTTGATCTTATTTAAAGAAGTTGTAATAAAAGTTTGGCATATTTGAACTGACTATGACGTAGAAGTCTAGATTATAACTATTTGCAGATCAGATGTCAAAGTAAACTTTGAGATAGAAAAGGAAAGTTGAGACAAGTTATCCAAAGAGGCAAAAATTGAAGTTGTAGGATAAATAAAACAGTAACATGGTGGAGTGAGTTTTGGAGAGAAAAATAGACTGAAAATGTGAAAAGATTTATGCAATTGCCAATTAATACAAGTCCTGTATTATGGTGTTATGCATGCACTATTATGTGTGTTTGAGTTGCCATTATCAATGAATGGTTGAGAATATAAAGTTAGTGTATATTTAATCTGAATTAAAGATCAAATAACGATGGCAGCTTGTCAGTATCTGCACCAGAGTCTTCCAGTGATGATGCTTCTGCTAACAAGCTAGTAGAACTGGTGGATGAACAAGTTAAAAATTCTGGATCCATTTCGCCTGCATCAGGTGTGGTGGCTGAGCATCAATTACCTGAAAAGTCTTCAAGTCCTCCAAATTTGGACAATTATGCTGATATTGGCTTAGTTCGAGAAAATAGTCCAACTTATACCCCTTCTGAGTCACAACAGCAGCAAGATCCTCCTGAATTACCAAACTTTTCAGTGAGTTCATTGCTCTGATTAATGAAATATTTTGTCACTTCAGATCCTCATATAGTTGCATGAGACCATTTGAAGGGTTTCTTTTAGCGGGTGAAATAAAGCTTCTGTTTGAAATAAAATATTTGCATTTTTTTGGTGGTCCTACTTGAACATATTTGTGACATTCTGATATGTTTTGGGGTGCAAGCAGGCATATGATCCCCAAACTGGTTATGATATGTCATATTTCAGACCGACAATTGATGAAACTATTCGAGGACAGGGTCTGCCATCACAACAGGAGGTAATTTTTCATGGCATAATATTCGTGAAATGTGGTGTACTGGCCACCTCCATTCTGTAGGCTCACTATGCGAACATGGATAATCATGTCCATGCAGCTGTTGTTATGTCTGTTGCTGCAAATGTGCAAGAGGAGTTGCCAGATTGATTCTATTTTTCTTTAAAATTTGGAGTTATAATTTGCCTTTCCATGATGATTCTCGGTATGGGAATTGGGAAAATGGAAATAAAATGACCCATTTTTGGCTGCTAAACATGACAAAATGTTAGCTCATGCTTGGCATTTTCATGTGTAAAAGAATTGCTTAGAACCTCTTGCCTTGACACCCGTTGCTCATAATGTCTTCAGAGAGATAATTAGGCATTTTATGGGTTTTATTGACATTTATTAATGTTTACAGGCTTTAAGCTCACATACAGCCAACAGCATGCTGGCTTCAACAGTACCCATGTTACAGCAGCAGCAGCAACAGCCACCGATGGCCCAGATGTACCCACAAGTTCATGTTTCACATTTTGCCAATCTCATGCCATATCGTCAGTTTCTTTCTCCAGTTTATGTTCCGCAGATGGCCATGCCTGGCTACTCTAGCAACCCTGCATATCCACATCCATCAAATGGTAGTAGTTATTTGCTGATGCCTGGAGGTAGTTCTCATCTCAGTGCAAATGGCCTCAAATATGGAATCCAGCAATTTAAGCCAGTTCCTGGCAGCAGTCCCACCGGGTTTGGAAATTTTACTAGTCCGACAGGGTATGCCATCAATGCTCCTGGTGTTGTTGGAAGTGCAACTGGCCTTGAAGATTCATCTCGAATCAAGTACAAAGACGGGAATCTCTATGTTCCTAACCCACAGGTACATATTTGTCAAGTAGAACATTGGGAAATTATTATTTTTTTTTTCTGCTAGAATTTTGTGGGCATATCTGTGATGAAGATGGTGCATCTCCTAGTTAGTTGACATGTTCAATTTTGTTCCTTATCCTTTAAGACAATTTTAAGTTGTGTCATTGTAATTTTGTTGATTTATTAAATGATATAAATTTCACATTGTGTTCAAATTGCAGGCTGAGACATCCGAAATTTGGGTTCAGAATCCAAGGGAGCTTCCAGGCTTGCAATCTGCTCCATACTATAACATGCCTGGGCAAACACCGCATGCTGCTTACTTGCCATCTCATACTGGTCATGCGTCATTTAATGCAGCTGCACAATCTTCTCACATGCAATTTCCGGGCTTATATCCTCCCCCTCCGCCAACACCAATGGCAAATCCACACCACTTGGGTCCAGTGATGGGGGGTAATGTTGGAGTTGGGGTTGCTCCGGCTGCACCTGGGGCCCAAGTTGGTGCTTATCAGCAGCCTCAATTGGGTCATCTCAACTGGACAACAAACTTCTGAAAAGTAAATGTCAATCTAACCCCTGGTTTTGTAAGGGACTGAAGTAGTTATAGAAAGTCTATTTTTCTTTATGAAATGAAGTAACCCACATAATCTTTTTCTATTCAATGCAGCATATCCATTGTTCAATTTTCCATATTGTAGTTTTCTATTCTAAGGTTGAACTCTCTAATTACTTTTACCATCCTGGGATATTTCCTGGGTGAAAATCCATGCGACTGGCTACCAGGGTCATTAGAAATTTCTGCTACCAATTAATGCTTGGATATGCAGAAACGGGCTCATTGATTTCGTCTTTGAACACATGTATTTGCACAACGGTTCAAGAACAGCATGACTTTCAAGAAACTGTTTTTTTCTTTTTTGGAAAATCAAATTATGGTCTTCTCTAAATTTTCATCATCTAGCAAGTTGTCATGGTCACCTTTGCTTTATTATTCTCTTTATATGATGGGTAAGGGATGGATTCCTTTGATGGGTTGTGATTCCTTTTATCAGAGAGAAAAGGACGAATGTTTATTCTCTTTGGAGATGAATGTTGCTTTCTTCCTCGGGATCGCCAACACATTCAGCTTTTCATGTTTCATGTTCTTGCACAAGCACAACAAACTAGGTTCTTCCCTAACCCCCTACTCTGGCTAAAGTATGCTCTGTTCCTTTCTTTATCTGTCATCTTTTTTTTTTTTCCTTTTTTACACCTTTGTCGTATATTGTACATCAAATCCATCAACTTAACCAAATTGGCTAAATCAAAAAAAATCAACTCAAAGTTTATGACTAAGCAAATTAAACCAAATTTAATAGAAAATACCTTAACTTTAATAATTTAAAGATTGGTTGTTTGAAATTCTTTTATGCCTAAGTGCCGGTTTAGTTTAGCTTTAACTATTAAAAACTACCTATGTAGATAGGCCCCTCAGCTGTATCTAAGGTTATGATTAATCATAATGTGAGTTCTTGAATCGGATTACTGAGGTTTCCATAAGGTGGCCGGGGAATGAGACTTAACCAAGATCTTGTTATGAGATCAAGAAATGATTTCTTTGCGGACGTAATCAGACAGAAATGAACAAAATAAAAATGCGTACTAAATAGCTCCCAGTATTCATTTTGTGTAACTTGAATATATAAAAAAGTTTGGACGGTAAAATGAGTCTTTATTCAAGTGAAATGAACTTTTTATGGTGGGAGGAATGTGTTTGATGATAAGTTTCATTGATTAGTAATTGTTAGAAATTCTTGCATGTAGACTAAATTAATGAGAGTATTATATAAGTTATTTTATTCATGTGATATTTATTGATTTGGTTTTTGTAATTGAAATTCGTATGTGCATGGTGGGAAATTAAACCAATGGGTGACCTTCAAAAGGTTATGATATTTTAAGGAGTGGTTGCAGTGAAAAATTTGCACGTGTAGGATCGAAGAGATTCTATCCATGACATGCTGGTGCTTGTGGTCCTCTCCTCTTAGCATGCCCATTTTCTTTTCCTTTTTTATAAAAAAAATTAATAAATAGAAAAAAAAAAAAAAAGGATTGATGATGATTAATGATACTCGTGCAAGATTTCAATTGTGGGTTGTGATAGTGCCATCTTCTTTATTGTTCCTTCGCCTCAAATTCAGTAACTGTGATAGGCAATGACACAATGGAAACAGTGAAAAGGAAGTAAATGAGCTCCAATTTGTGTTTGTGAAGTCAAGCCATTATTAGCATCAGAAAAGCAAAAGAAGATGTGCATGGATATGGAAATTGAAAAGATCACATAATTCATAAACTCATTATTTTATACAACAAATCTAAGCATTTATGACAAAAAAGAATTGCATCATGATCCTTTAGTGTGGTGTGGTAATAAGAAAATTGTTAAAGAGAGTTGTGAGTTGGCCACCATGAGAGATGATCATCCTCTCCTCTTTACAAGTACTTAGCATATAATATTAATGCACAATATGGCCCAAAGCAATTTAGGGTGTTGATTGGAGCTAGGAATTGGGATGTCCCACTGTTGCAACAGGGATACAGAAGAATGATGGAAGCATGGCCCTTCATAACCATGATTTCTAATGTAGAGATGGAGCTTTGGCATGAGAAGTGTAGGCTACCTAGGCAAATTGATAATACATTCATATCTAATTGTGAAAGCCACCAAACTAGCATTTGGAGTAGACCTATCCGTTCATCAGTTATCAAATGAAAGCAACTTCTCCTTCTCCCATTTGGTGGTTCATAGCTACCAATGATGCTATTATTTATCCTATTATAACACAATAACAATTAATACTAACAAGGGATATGTTATAATACTGTGAACCTTATATATTATTTTTTGTTTTTAATTTGTTATCGAAATTACTTTAACTAATTTAGAGTCTACTAGGTAGAACTTCGAAAAGCAACAAAATATTCTTTTAAAATAGCTGTGTAATCATAATTCAAACTCGAGATCTCTAATTCAACTGAAAGAGTTATATATCAACTCATTTACACAATTTTTAAGTTATAAACCTTACATATTGATAAGATAGCATCGATCACTTAGTTTGGTACAGCTAAGGTAAAGGAGAATTTCAGTAAGGTGAAGGAAAAGGACTTTGACTTTAGGTTTTGTTGGTAATCCTAGCAATGATGCATGTTGTAGAGATACCTTACAAAGTTTATGAGCATTTGGACAAGTCCATTAATGAGCTACCAAACAAATTACGGGTAGTTGTAATGTGTCAAATCTAATGTAGGGGAATGGTGGAGGCTCATATAGCTTAATCCCACTAGAGGGGTGGTATCTTTTGGTTCCTTCTTGTTTGGGATGATGGCAGTGGAGAACTTTATCATGGTTAGAGCTTTTCAATTTCCCATTTTAAGTGGATTTTGGGTCCCTAAATTGGTCATTCCATGATCTAAATGGAATCTTCTCTTCCATACTACACATATCACCCCATGATCTGAAACCAATCTCTTCCTTTCCTTTTCATCTACATTAATGCTTGTAATTATACACTAATTAATATTTTTTTGGATTTCAATTATCTAGGAATCTGAATTTACAATGAGTAGACTATTAAAGTGGTAAAGCTTTACTTTTGACTTAATTTCATCTATAGTCATTTAAATTTAATATTATTGAAGTAAAGTAATATAATTTTTTTGCTCCACAAAACTCACCTAATAATAGTTTAATTTCAATAAAGTAATTTCTGAAAATTTTGCAATAGTTAACAACCGAAAAAATAGTGCTAGCATCCCAGTTGACATATGAGACATGTCGCATTACTGTACAAGTCAAATAATAAACCATATATGCTTACAACTGAACATCCAAGTTAGTACCATAAATTAAAAATGGTGCCAACTGGAATGTCAAATTTTTATTTGACTTATACAGTGACGTTCTATTTAATTTGTATAGTGACATGATGTGCCTCATGTGCTAATTGATATGCTAGCATGATTTTTCCGGTTATTGACTACTGAAAAATCGCCAGAAATGACTATTGAAACAAGATCATAGCTAGATGATTTTTATGGAACTAAAAAAAATTATGTGACTTTACTGCAATAATTCCAAAATTAAGTGACTATAGATAAAATTAAGTCTGCTACTTCCTAAATTTTAAAGATGTTCCATATATTCATGATTCACACTCAAAAATCTCTTATTAAGAAAAAATAAACCTATATTATTCTATCGCAATTCTTAGATATTAAAGTGCGATACAGTATTGATTATGTATATTAATAGTGAGTAATAATGAAAAATTTTCGTGTATTTGAAGGAAGAGAAAAGAGAAAGGAAGAGAGAATTAAGAAGATCAACATAGGGTTGGCTTTGCACACGCATGAATGTAGCTTTTTCTTTATAGTACAACTTTGCTTAAATAAATCTCCCTTTTCCTCTTTCTAGCACACCAAAATTCCCTTCCTAATCCTTTCTTATACTATATAGTATATATGTATATATATTAATCAAATCACATCAATTTAATCTCATCACTTTTTCTTTCCATTCTCTAAATGGCTCCTTTGTTTTCTTATATTAATTAATGCAAATCACATCTTTTTTTTTTCACCTTTGCTATTAGTTTCCGTCCATCCATCCTTCATCTCTCCAAAAGGTTTGAGAGCCACGAGTGCAATGATTGTGCAAATAAGCACCATCCCACTAAGTACATGGCTCTTTCTTTGTTTTCTTATACACTAAAAATTAAACTAATTAACATTTGTGACGGAATAGATAATTTCAAAGAAAATTAAGGGAATCAAATTCATAATTTTGTTGTCCTAAGAAGCAAAAATGATACCCAATTCTCCATAGTGGATATTGAAATGCATATTCTTTCTTTATTCATAATTGGTTTTGACTTAAACATAAGAGTGGATAATGAATTCATTACACAAACTCACAATTATATCAGATTAAAGGATTTCCATCACAGAAACTGAGTGTGCTCTGTACCCAAACACACAAAACACATAACAGATATTACAAATGGATGGAAATTGCACTTGTAAATCAGAACCAAATAATGATTACAAATCCAACCGTATGATTGCTTTATCTGCATCTCAAGTAGACTAGCACACAGTTGAAATTCTTAAAGATAGCGCAGAAGTTGAAAGTGGTAGCACTAAAGGTTAAACAGTAGCATGAGAACTGTCTTGATTAAGATATTGAGATTAATTGGACCCTATTACTAATGCAATATAAAGGCAATGTGCTCCATATTCACTGCATAATCAAGCTTCTCTCATATTAATTTGCTATTGAAATTACTAATCCATAATAATATAAATAATTAATATATGTGTTGCAACCATATCAAGTGCATAATTATATGGTTTGATTTGTCATCCACATGGGCAACAAGGGCAGGTTTCTATATTATATATAAAAAAAATTTAAGAGAGTATAGATGAGTTTGAGTTTTAACTTTGAGTATACAGTTACATTTTAAAACTCTTGAGAAAGTGTTTTACCGAATTTTAGAATTCTATCCGGTATGCTCTGAATATCATATTAAAAACAAAATAAAGAATCTAAGTTGGTAAGATTATATTATCATCATAATAAGTTTTCGCCAACGGTATTTCAATTATGTAAATTGTAATAATTTAGTATTTCAAAGATTATTTGTAACACAAAAATACTCTAATTATATAAATTGTAACAACTCAGTATCTTAAAGATTATTTGTAATACAAAAGTACTCTAATTATATAAATTGTAATAACTCAGTACCCCAAAGATTATTTGTAACACAAAAATACCTCAACTTTTATTTTGTAACTAAATAGTACTTCTGCCTTCAACTATTAGAACTCGTTTAGCATTGTGTATTTTTTGTATTTTTAACATTTTTGAATTTTGAAAACCGTTTTTGGTAAATACAAATAAATATATATTATTTCCATATGCAAATTTGAAAAAAAAAAACAATTCATCAACAACACTTTTAAACACCCCCTTCGTCTCTCTAACAAAAGCATGATATGAAATATTTAGATAAATTTTAATAAAAATAAAATTAGCTGCAAAGTTGAAATTTATATAATGTGGATACTATAGCTAATTTTATTTTTATTAAAATTTATCCGATGTGAATATTTTATCACACTTATATTAGGAAGACTAATAGTTAAAGATAGAAAAACTATTTACTTACAAAATAAAAGTTGAAATATTTTTGTATTACAAAATAAAAATTGAAATATTTTTATATTTTAAATAATTTTTTAAATATTAAATTATTACGATTTACATAATTTAAATATTTTTATATTATAAATAATCTTTTAAATAATGGATTATCATAAGTTATATAATTGGAATAACAGGACTGAAATTTACCCCTTTCAATCCCATACCATATTGTAACATCTTCATCACCACCCACCCACCCATTTAGTCAGCCTATTTCAACAAACTTTTTCTTGTATTTCAAAACAAAATCTAAAAATGGGAATAGCTTTAATTCATTATATAAATAAAAGGGCAGCATTATTGCTGTTCATTTGATTTGCTTCATGGTGCTACAAGTCAAAGAATCCTATGAGCCGCTTTAATTGACTCTGCAAATCGGGATTAATAAAGATTGTGAATACTCGAAGGGAAAAAATTGGTTTAGTTTATATATATTCGATTTATGTAAAAATTTTCGGACAGTAAAATTTGAAGTACTTAAAAAACTGAAAGAAGTTCATTGACCTAGATCAGCATTAATATGGGGATTAATCAACTGATGATGTTTGTAGATAAATAAAATTAATTAGCTAATACACATTAACTAGCAAACAAATTTCGTTTTTTTAAAAAAAAAATAAATAAATTCCCATTTTCAATTGCAAGGCGAAGGTTAGGATCTTATGTCACTTCATGTGAAGGGGGCAAAGTGAAGACACAGTAAAGAAAGAGATGATTTATTAACACTATTATGTAATAATTAATAATTGATTTGCCACGTCACCTTTATTTGCCAACCTGGCATTGTTCCCACTACTCCTTTGGACCCACATGCACGGTGTATGCGTGGCCTTATAAGATCACGAGCAAGAAAGAAAAGCACAGAAACTCCCTCTCTCTCTCTCTCAAATTCCCAATCATCTTCTCTTCTCTCCATCTTCATAGGCGTGGCTTTTGGCTTTCAATTACTCTCTATTTCTCCCAGTTTGTGTAAGTAAGCCATCAATGACCATGTCTGCTTTCTTTATTAATCCTTCTCTTTTATATTACAAAGCAAAGAAAAAAAAAACCAGATCACTTAATTCCACTCTGTTCTGTCTGATTAATCATTCTTGCTTCCATTAAAACCAGCTTGCTAACACTATTTCAACCAGACAACTAAATCATTCAAAGCTCACTGTTCGATACTCTTGTCGTTCGATCTCGTTTCCTCATAACCTTAAATATGGATACATGGGATAAACATAAACCACTGCTCAAACAAGATCGCCTTAGGCATTGTTACCAAAGAGAAAATCCTTCTTTCTCTTCCACCCTTCTTGATGCTATTTACCGTTCGATAGACGAATCCAACGGTAAAGAAGACGAAGAGATGATCTTTTGCAGAGAAACTATGAGGAAGAAGCACTGCAATGCTAACAGTAGTAACAATGGTGAAGGCAAAGAAGAAAGGAAAGCAAGTTCGCAAAAAGCATGCATGATCGATAATTGGATGGAGGAAAAAGTTAGCTACAAAAAGGTTTCTGTTCGAAGGAAATCCATGGCCGATTTTGATAAAAAGACTCGAAAAGATTTCGACCCTGTGTTGCTTAATTCCAGCTCTAGTTCCTCAGAATCTAGCTGTGGAGGTGGATTTTCTTCTTCAGAATCTGAATCGGTTTACGGTCTGAGCTCAAGATCATCATCTGCTTACACTGCACAACGGCCTAAGCCGATTCGAACCAGCATTTCTGCTGCTCGGCAGGAGAGATATCAAACACATGTTGATAAAATCGGTAATGAAAGAAATTATGCACCTAGTCAAAGGCCTAAAAATGAAGCCGCAGGCAGTTTTGTTAAGACAAAATCCAAGGCCTTGAAAATTTATGGGGATCTGAAGAAGGTGAAGCAGCCTATTTCACCCGGCGGTCGGCTAGCAAGCTTCCTCAACTCGCTTTTCACCTCCGGAAACGCAAAGAAGGCGAAGATTTCACAGTCAGCAAGGGATTACGAAGACAGAAAATTAAAGTCCGAGCAGACTTCTACATGTTCTTCGGCTTCTTCTTTTTCGAGGTCTTGCCTGAGCAAGACACCTTCCTCTAGAGGGAAATTAAGCAACGGGACTAAAAGATCAGTGAGGTTTTATCCAGTTAGTGTGATCGTCGGTGAAGATTCTAGGCCATGCGGACATAAGAATCTCTACGAAAATCACGAAATTTCCATTCACGAAGAACTCAAGTTTCGTGTGATGAACGAAAGCCTCCGAGTTGAGGAAGTTGCGAGGGATCTTTTGAAGAATTACCAAAAGAAGCAGCAGCAAGAGGTTGAATTCAGTGAGCAAGAGGAAGATGAGGATGAAGATGCGGCAAGTTGTGCGAGTTCTGATTTGTTTGAATTGGATAATCTTTCAGCTATTGGGATTGAAAGGTATCGTGAAGAATTACCGGTGTATGAAACAACCCATCTTGATACTAATCGAGCTATTGCTAATGGCTTAATTCTGTAATTTCCAGAAATAAAAATATAAAAAAAATAAAAAAAAAACTAATTAGCTTTATTAATGAATTGTGTGGGGGGTTTACATCAGAGAATAAGATATCCAATGATCTTTTCTTTATTTATTCTTTACCTTCTTTTAAAATATAGATAAATATCTTTATTACCTTAAAGTGTTTGTTTATTTTTCTTAAAGAAGAAAAAAAGAAATGAATGATCAAACGCAATCACACAGTAGACAGATCTTCAAAGAGAAGAAGAGGGAAATCTTGAACATATGCATGAGAAACTGTGATGATTTTTATTATATATAAAATTAAAGAATGAAGAGAAAGTAAAGAAGAAGTAAGTGAAAGATTCTGCAATAGCTTTCACACACGCGGAGGAGGAAAAAGAAAAGGGTTAAAGATGGTGAAGAAGATGAAGTTAAAGCAAAGGCAGATTTTCTACCCTTCATTATCCATGCCATGAGAAAGAGAAAGCTTTTCTTTTTCTTTTTTTTATTCTTATTTTTATTTTCCCTGCCCTTTTACTTATGACTCACTTGTGGGGTCATTATTTAATTTGCTTCAAATTGACACCGGCTCACTTCGGTATTGTATGAATTTAAATTTTTAATAACTATCAATTTGCGAATTTAAATTTTTAATCCATATTAATTTACTAATTATTATATTTTCATTTATGAATTAAATTAATTATTTATTGTTATATTACGTACCATGTAAAATTCATTTATTTTTATAGTCAAATCTGTAAAAATAAGAATCTATTAGCTCAAATTAATCAAGGAGTTTTCTCATTTGTGATGAAAATTGGACTAAATCTCGAGTTTGTATTTTCTCGCAACCATAAATCAATATTGATATAAATTTTTTAACTTTTTGGTAAGTATAAAGAGATGAATGCTGCTCCTATGTTGTAGCTCTAGATCCATTTAATCTTTTAATTAACAAAAAAAAATTATTAGCTCATCCATAAATAATATTGAAGATTTGAAAAATATCCTAAACCACTTTTTTTTTTTTTTATTAAAGTTAATTACTTCACCGGAATATAATTTTCCGGAGAGGGTATTGTTTTCAAGGTGGTGATAAAACTAAAAGAAGGTGAGCTGATGATGTTAGTGGAAAGAAAAGAAGAAAATAGAGGTATATGGTCGCAAAAGGTGTAGACAAAACGATCTACGCTTTGATCTTATGAGGGCTTAATGTCAAATTTGGTTGGCTTCTAAGGTATAAGCATGGAGTTTTAATTTTCTTTTTTTTTTTTTTTTAATATGTCTTCACCAATTTGCAAAAATATATATGACAATTTTCATTGATAGCTTTCCATTTCTGTCTCTTTCACATCGATTGATAAAGTATCTAGCCTTGTAAATGATAGATTAGTTTTGCAAATAACCCATGCATAATTCTAGTTTAATTAGTTAAGCTAATTAAAATCCTTCGTGGTTTCAATTTTTTAAATTATTTTTTTTTTTCGTGTCTAAATGTTGTCCATCGTTTGGTGGCAAATTCTTCGAATTCTGGGTGTTTTATTATTCTTTAAAATTCTATGCATTGCGTTTTCAATTAGTCAAACTAATTCTAGAAAAAGAAATTTCTTTTTATTCGTTATTTGTTATATATATTATCTCTTCAGTTTAAAGCCAAATAGATGTAACTGCTATTGTACGTTCTTGGAAGTTGCTTTTATTAATTTTATATTTAAGTATAAATAAATATTTACAACAATTTATTATTAATTTAATCTATATGTAATTAAATAAATACAAACAAATTTGAAAATATTATTACTGACCAGATCTTTTATTAGATGCTGATTTTGTTAGTAGACCCTCTAAATGATCTCACTGGAAACTTTAGCACATGCATCCTTATCGAAAACAGTTACTTTTGCCTAATATAAATCTCTAAATATAATTAAGTATAGGAATTAAGGACTTGAATTAATTAGGACAACTAAATCATAACAGTGTGATATGCTAATTAAGCTATCATAATTATTAGACATTCTTAATTAATTAGTATTTTAACACAAAGCTAGCTTGGAGCCTTGAACTATAGGAAAATAAAAGGCTATCGCCTATAGTCAAAAAGTGCTATAGGTTCAAGATGGCTATAGTTTTACAAAATTGAGTTATACAATGTATTTGAAATGTTTTTGGATGAATTTTCTATAATTTATTATCTCTAATAACTTTTTATAAGAGTTTAGAAATTCTATTTATTATTACAAACTGGTTGTAAGACACTTAGTTTTTCTAATTGTTATAATCTCAAACGGAATTTTATCAAAGAACAATGAGATGAGCAATTAAATTTTTAAAAAGTTTATTTTTTACTATAATTTTTAAAACCTCAAGGGTTTTTTTTGCAATTTTTTCTATCCCATTTTGTGCTAAAAATATTCTCTCTTTTTTTCATACATATTTCAATTAAATAAAAAAATCATTATTATCACGGTTCATATTAATTTCACAAAAGAATTACATATTTTAATATGGTTGGTAAAGTGGCAAGTTTGACAACAATGATGAGATTAATAGGACATAAGGTGAGAGACAACACCTACTCTTGAGCGTTGACAAGGGTCTTCTTCGCCAAATAACCCTAAGACCATAATCATCATCTAAAATTAACTATTCTTTTTCTCCTTTGGGTTTTGCCGTCAAAATATGTAGTAAGCTGCTTTATATATATATATATATATATTGAAATTGGAACAACTAGATCTCTTGATTTATATTTTTAATAGTTAGGGATTTATATACATAATGTTGAGGGAATTATTTATTTGAGTAAAAAACAAAATGTAGCTTTCATGAATCAACACTGTAATAATTTAGGTGGGGAGAAGAAGCCAAGGAGGGCATACATTATTGTCACTTGCCAACCACGCATAGATATGCAAATATAACAAAGACATGAGTATTAGAAGGGACAACCAGCTTGATTTTGTGGGTACGTATTTGGGTGTAGACAATTTTAGGGTTAAAGCGTCACTACAAATTAATTGATGCATGATTAGATGAATTAGCTTTAGGATTGTCCATGTAGAAGGGTGCATGATGGGTCACTTAAAATCAAATCATTTACGTTTTGAGCCGCAAATTTTGTACATTTTGCTGTTAGTGTTCGCTAATTTTGTTTCTTGTTTTTTAATGATGAATTATATATGACTAATTAAGTCTATGCATGAGATCATACGTAAAGGTTTCTGTGCACAGCAGAAGTTGGAAATGAAACCCATCGATCTAATTATCTCCGTGCGTTGTAAAAGCTTTGTAAGGGAAGGTTTTTTTTTTTTTTTTTTTTATAAATTAATCATTAATGACCAAACAAGTCACTTGGTGATTTCATTTAGCATTATCTGGTTATTTTATCATCATTTTCCTTTTTTTCTTTTTTTTTGATAATTTTTTTAATTTTTATACATGTTCAATATTTTTTTTAAAAAATGAAAACAAAATTATCATGATTAATATGAGTCGATATTACATGACGAATTTTGATTCTGTCTAACTGTCAGCCAATTTACCGACGCGTGATATATGGCGCTAGTTACTTATTTTTTTTAGCGACCGAATTTTTAGAGGCGTTGCTTTTGCATTCTACGGCGTCGCATCTTTTTAAGCGGCATCCTTTTTCTTTTAGCGACGTTTCTTGCGTCGCTATAATAGTAAATTCTTGTATATGGGAATTCGACGTCAAATTTCTTCTTAGTTCTCATACGCCTAGAAATGTTCTACCATTTCAACTTCCTCTGAAGAAAAAAAAATTTTGTGAAATCCAATTAACTTCAAGATAAAGGATGAAGGCACAAAAACAAATAGGGGAGAAGTGATTGTGGATCAATCACAATCCACATGTGTCGCCTATCTGACAACTCTGATCCCCACTGAATTATGAAATGCACAAATGTAGTGCTGCTGTGTTGATGATCAGATATTATTTTATACTTTTCCCAAATAATATGGCAAATACTAACAGATTAAGCCAAAGCCAAAGGCATTGGTGATGGTGATAATCCTTTACCCACACGTGATGCACTGCCCAGCTATGTCTGGCCATAGGGCAAACTCACATTCATTTAAAAAGTAGATAACTATATCCTTTCAATTTTTAAAAAATATATAATTTTATACTATTTTTAAAAGTTTGTTTTCTTCGAGGTATTAAAAATCTAATATATAAATTTTTATATCCCCAATTTTTTTTTGGCATTGCCTGATATATGATCATGGCTCGCCACTGCCCCTATATACACTTTCTTACAAGATTTTTATCCAAATATGTCGAAAATAAAAAAAATTTACTGATATATATTGCATGAAAAAATATTTCTATGACAAACATTCTGACTAGCAATTATATTGTATATACAGTAAAATCACTAGTCAGAGTAGTGATGACTAGCGATTTTAGGTGAAATCAACTCTGCCACCAGATCGCAGGGGAACTTCGACAGATCTACAATCGCTGGTCTGATTAGCGATTTTATTGTATATATAGTAAAATTGCTAGTCATACTAGTGGATTTTGTGTATCACATAAATCGCTAGTATACCAGTCAGACACTCACTCGCCTTATATGAACAAAAATGACATATATATGAAAATATTTTTCCATGCAACATATATAAGTAAAGTTTTATTTTCGACAAGGTAAAAATTCCCTTTCTTACATGATCCAATTTTCACTTATTTAACTATACATCATAGAAATTAGTATATATATATATATTGGGACCTCTGGAATAATTAACATTGCACCCTTATTGCCTAGCAAAAGATTTACGACCGCTGATACCTTGACACTTGTATTTTCTTTCACGTGTGGCCATCTCACCTCCTTTTGCCGAAAATATGTAAAATGACAAAAATATCCCTGATTGTTGAATTGGGATTTTCTTTTGACATGGATATTAAAGGAAAAGAGGTAAATATATAGAGGGAGACAGGGCAGCTTTACTAAAAGAAAAAAAAAAAGATGGGTTTTATGGACGTGTGGGGAGTCAATAGAGAAAGTGAAATAAGAGAATTCTTTGGTGATCCCAAGAAGAATTGATTTGTGGGGATAATATAATTCATTAGCTTTTCCTCTTATTTATTTATTTATTTTTAAAGAGACAGACTGATCGAGAAATGGCTAGAGATGATGAAGTCATCACATTTGAATTTTTTCATTTTAAAATTTTAATTTAATGGTATATAGTTTTTTTTTATATAATTTTTTTATTTCAATTATCTAATAATTTGGATTTATGCTAGATATATTTATTAAAAGAATAAAATATTTTATTTTAAATTTTAAAAGTGTTCCATAACTAGAATTAGAATTTATGACCAAAATTCTGATTTAATTAGAATATTATTAGAATAAATATCTTATTTTTTCTGGAGTTGATCTGTTTGCCAACGAAGTTCTCTCCCATTTTTGTATTATTTTTCTTGATTTCATGTGGATGCTGATCAAAATATGGGGCTTTTTGTTTTTGGGTGTAAAGAAGGAGCAACATTTTCAGCAAATGAGTTGGCTTTGATTCAAAATATTTGGCAATTTGTGCATGAAAAGAAGCGATTGGAAGAATCCTGCAAATATATATTAGAAGGCTTTCTCTTCTTTTGATTGCAGATAGAAACAAAGGCAAGTCTGTGTTTTCAGGCCAAGAAACTTATTTGCTGTTTTGTTTGATTCTTGATGTGATGGAAATTATTAATTAGAAAGCTACTTGTCAATAAAATTCTATAGCTTGCAATTATAACAAATATCATTCCCAATCATTCATAACTAAAGAAAAATAACATGAGAAAAACATTAGATAAATTAATTGCAAATTGAAATTTAACTAATAATTAGAACTATAAATTGACTTTTTATATGTTTTTTTTTTAGTTTTAAATATGCAGTTTAGAGGCTACAAACTAATTGAAATTTGTGTCGGATAAATCCATATTTAATATGCATACATTTACGTAATCAACAATTAGTACAATTACTCTAATTAAGAGTTTTAAATTATGCTGTAGCCATTTGCCATTATAATTTTTTTGGATTACAACAGCGGAGAGAAAAGATTTGAATCTAAATTCTTTAGCTCAAGTGAAATGCAACTTTCACTAGGCTAAACCAGTGACCTAAGTGAACCTGAATTTTCACTTTTTAAATATGTATAACTGCGATAAAAAAATAAATAAGAATAATTAATTTTATGGTAGCTTTTAATATTTGGAACACTTTTTCATATCACGTTGCTTACATATATATGATTGAGAAGATCTGGGTGGCAATGACAACCATCAAATAGCAATGATTGCACATAAGATTGATGATTAATATAATTAAACACACCAAAAACCTTTCCATTAGGGATGTTTGTTAATTAATCAATTACTAATTCATTTAGATATACATTAATGACATTGCTAACCAACTCAATGCTAGATCTAGTTTCCACAATCACTTTATCTTTTGATTTTTTTTTACATTAAAAAAAATACTTATAACAAAGAGAAATGAAAAAAAAAATTGTTTTCATTCTTCAAAAAGAAAAAAAAAAGAAGAAGAAGAAGAAGAAGAAGATTGCTTTCAAGGATGGGAAAATAACTCATTTTTATAGGTAAAATACCGGTGAGCTTTCACATGAGTTTGAACTAAAAAGCACTGTACACACACAGTCATGGCTAGAAAAAGATTAGGAATTAGGATCCTTTTTCTTAAACATTTATTTCAAATCCCAATCACAAGATACCAAATCCTTATATATATATATATTATTGATATTTTTTATACCTTAGCAATTTTGATATTTACAATTAATACGAAAATCTTTTTATATATCAATTATTTTATTATTTATTATGGGTACATAAATAAAATCGCATACCTCAATTAAATAAAAAATTTTCAACTGTTGGATAATGAATCAACTTTATTAATTAGAAATTGAATATATAAATGGGCAATAAATGCAATAGTCGGTAATAATGGGGAAGGCAGATATATCATCTTCACCGGCCACTAGATTTTTAGGGGTCACAAAGTTTCGTTAATGGTGATGTGAGGAAGAACCCTAGCTTGGTAATGGTGGCTAGCTAGTCTTGAAAAGAAAAACGTGGTTGGTGGCTAAAACGACCGATAATCTTACGATAGAAAGTGCCTAAAGTTGACAAATCTTCTTCCATCACAACAACTATTTGCATTGTCTTCCATCGATACTTCTCGCTCCACCATCGCCATCCCTTCCTGCTTTTCTGCTTCAGATTTTAAAAATTAATAACTGCATTTAATTTTTTGAAGGTTTTATTTGTTTATTTATTAAATTATTAATCATGAAGAAAGGGAAACTCAAATTTAAAATTATATAGGAGTTGAGATTAAGATATGTATATATATATATAGACAGATTGGACAGTGACAAAATTGAAGAGTATATTAAAATGTGCTTATAAATAGTATAAATTGCGGCGTTCATTGATTTTTTGAGAATCTGTTGTAGATATGCCACGTTATTTTTTAAGATGGAAAAAAGAAAAAATCTGGTAGGAGTCTTTATCATGTATTTATGCGATTGGGAAATAATAATCCGAACAAAATTCGAGAATTTTGTGGCAAAATTGTTAATTTGATGTGAGTGAAAATTAGATCGATATTTGCCGTTTAAATATTCTGGAAAATGAGGTTGCATCGCCTGAAAGTGAGAGTTTTTGGTAATTAGCCTCACCGTGAAGTCTGCACTGTAGCTTTTGCGGCTTTCCATCTTCCGCTACCAGCACGTTCGATTAAGATGAATAAAAATAGGGTGACAATTTTATAAATAAAATAAGTTTATATATATTTATTTATTGATATAGATTAATTAGCTTATTAGTAAAAATTTTATTAGTTTATTCTTAAATATTTATTTTATTTTAAAATAAAATCAAGTTTTCATATGTTATTTGTTTCGATTTATTGTTTTTTCAGTATATTTTGTCTCGATTTTTTTGTTACGTTTTGAGTTTCTTTAAAGAGGATTCAAAACACAAAAATATATATATTAAATTAAGTACAAAAAAAAGAAAATAAACTTGTATTAATATAAGAAATAAATATTTATTAATAAACAAATAAACATTTATTTTGTTCATAATGAATATTGCTCAATAAACTAATCAACTATATTTTATAACGAACCTTTTATAAGTAATAAAAATATTTCAATAAATTAATGAACATTTACTTTATTCGTAATGAATTTTTTTAATAAATATTTAGTTCATTCGTAATGAATATTTTCGGTTTATTTGCAATTAACTTTCTTAATAAACTAATGAACCTTTATTTTATTCATAATGAACATTTCTTAATGACTTAATGAACTTTTTTCAAACTTTTCAATTTATTCGTAATAAACTTTATCAATAAACTAATGAACATCTACTTTATTTGTAATGAATATTTTTTAATAAACTAATAAACTTTTTCAATAAATTAATGAACAAATATTTACAAAAATATCACTATGTGTTTGATAGTTGTGTAAATTTAATTTATTTACAAAATTATCATCATTTTTTAAACATGTGATAAGTTTTGATCTATAATACGATATGGACTAGTACAATATATAACAATTGCAACAATCACAGAGAGCCAGATATCGTCTTCAAATATGCAAATGTCTGGGCTGGCCCAACCCAAAAACAAAATCTCGATGATCCAATTTGTTCACCACTGGCCAATTTCTTTGTACCATGGGAATACATGTCACTCAGCCAACCAAAGGTGATAGAGAGTTGGCTGAAATGAGCACTAAATATTTTTCAAGAAATTTCCTCCAAATTATTTGTATGGCCTTCAAGGCAAAAGAGAGTTTGACTGCAAGACTCACCCATTGAATAGGGACGAAAATCGGCCTTAGTGATCCAATAATGTTGAGTGGAAGAGTCGTCGCTTAATGGATAAAAGTTACTCTATGGATAATATATTGATCTTCCCAAAGAGCTCACATCCATGAGAAAGTTTAGCACCTCGATGTCGGCTCTTCGCCACTTAGGACTGTAATATGTTCCAACTATTCAACCATTAAAGTGGTATGTGAGCTGGGTTCAGAACATCACGAGAGAGTTTGGTCTATATCTAATTTGGACGTTAGAGCATTGAGAGGATTTTTCTTAATAATGAGTTAAAATTGGGCTTCATCGGCCCAATAAGCACTTGTTTCCTTAAAAATGATAAACTCTTTTTTCTAATGAACTTCTCGTTTCGTTTATTAGTAATCATTTTACTTATTTATTTTTTCAATTGTATTTTATTAAATTTCTAAATTTTTATTTTTCTCCATTATATTTTTATAGATATATTGGTTAACATATTAAAGGGTTTTAAGCTTTAACTATTTTAGCTTAAAAACTTTGCTCTAACCTAATCCATTAACGCCACTAAGCTGCTATCAATGAAATGACAAAAGTCTGATGATCTAAGGGCATTTCCAATTATTTTTTTATCTTACTCCCTATTATATTATAAAAAATTTACTATATTTTAGTTTGTCTTAAAAATTATGTACATTCCAACAATATTTCTTATCTCATTCCCTATTTTAATTTTGTATTAATAAAACTATTTAAAAAAATGAAGAAAAAGTAAGAGATTGAAAAGAAGGAAAGAAAGAGAAAAAAAAAAGAAATAATAAAATATTAGTTAAGAGTTCATAGTGCCTTTTAAATTTAAAAGACATAATATAAATTTTAGATAGTGAGATAGATAAAGAGAAATATATGAAAGCTACTAGAAAGTATAAATTCCTGAAATTTGAATAACGAGAGAAATAGAAAAGCTATGGAGAATGCTCTAACCACCGCTATTATGTATTGGGTGAAGACAAGTTAGTGGTTTAGTGATTACGTTAACCATACAAAAATCTACCATTTGATTATATATATATATATATATTACATTTGATTATTGGATAATGTTAAGTGTTAATTTACTGTATTTATATTAAGTTTATTTCTCCGTTAAGGGATTGTAGAAAAAATCCAACTGACTTTGAAGTCGATTTTCGATTAAATCGGTTAAACCAGTCAGATCGATTTTATTATTTTCTTTAAACTAATGGGCCCCATTTAAAACACGGATAAATTGGCTGGGTTTGAAAATTTCTGTCCTATTCCAGCTCATTTTCCTTTCCTACAAGGTATATCTAATATTTTATTATGGATTTAGAATTTCGAAGTATAAAATATAGTGATAATTTTATAAATAAAATAAATTTATATAATTATAAAATATATAATAAATATTTCATAAATATTTATTATTAGTTTATTGAAAAATATTCATTACGGATAAAATTGAGATTTATTAATTTATTACTATAAAAATTAAAAAATAATATAATATTTATTAAATTAAATAAACAATATATTTTTCTCAAAATGATTCAATCAATTCATATTTACAAATCAAAATAAAAAAATATAATATCTATTAAATTAAATATATAAATAAATGAAATGAACGTTTATTAATTTCTAATGAATTTTATAACAGATAAATATGTCCCAATAAAATTATTTTATTGCTAATTAATCTATAATTATAATAAATGAAAATATTATTTATAAGATATAATTTACTGATAATGAACTCATAGTTTATAAAAAAATAAATTTTTATTAATAAAGTAATAAAAGAACAAATTAATTTTTTTCAAGAGGATGATGAATATTTATGAAATTGTCACCGTGTGTTTGATAGCAGTGTAAATTTATTTTATTTATAAAACTGTAATATTTTTTATACATGTGAAAGACTATTGGTTTATAATTGTACATGAACTAGAGTTCATGATATAACAATCCCTATGTAGGGTGTGCAACGATTTGGTAAATTTTAGTTCGGTAATCGATAATAAAATTTGAACTATTTCAATTATTCAATAATTTACCTCAATAATAATAGAATAACCAAATTTTATATTTTACTTTTAAATTTATTTTAAAATTTCTTATGATATTTGTATATATATTTTATTTTATTTTAAAAATATATTATTTTATATTAATTTAATTTATTTATATATTTATATATATATATATTATTTTTTATTATAATAAAATAAATTAAAATTTTTGATAAATTTAAGTAAAATTTATAAATTCAGTTAAAATTTCAATTATTAAAATTTTAAATAATTATTAAAATTTTAAATTTAATTTTTTTATTTAAGTAAAACCTCCTTTTGATAGTCAGTTATCGAAATTTTTTTTCGATTTAGTATGGGAATTTACGAATGCTCACCCCAAGTTATACGACACTGCTGCGTTGAAATGAAATCAGAATAAAACAATACAATACTTTAATCTTCCATTGAAGAACGCAAGAGCCAGAGAGAGAGTTTACAAAAGCAAACATGAGTTTTCTCTTTGGCAAGAAGAAAACCCCAGCTGGTATTTCATTAGATTTTTCTTTTTGTTCTTGTATTGATCGGTGTATTTGTTAAATTTTTATTCGTGTTTGATTGAAATTTTTGGTTTTAATTGAATAATGCAAAGATATAGATTTGGGTTTTGACTTTGGAGCTTATGGTTAATTTGTTATGTTTGCGTTGTAGAGCTTCTGAGGGAAAATAAGAGAATGATAGATAAGTCGATTAGAGAAATAGAAAGGGAAAGGCAAGGTCTTCAAGCTCAAGAAAAGAAACTCATCGTGGAGATAAAGAAGAATGCTAAACAAGGCCAGATGGTGAGTTATGTCTAACTTCTTTTGTGAATTTAGTGATATTCCTTCGGCTTACATGGCAAGTTATCATTTTTGTTTTATTTTAATCTTTTTTGCTGAAGTTTGTTATTTAGTAGTTTTTTTGCTCTTTTTATGTTTTCTGCGTTTATTGTGTTACGATCTCACCACGTATGAGACTTGAATCCCAGGTCGCAAAACTAAGAAAGTGATGTGGGGTTATATGGACTTAGATTTCTCCATCCTCTTAAGCTAGTTTTTGGGTTGTGGTTCTCCCTAAATTCATATGAAATGGTATAAGAGCCATCCATCATGTCTCCCAGTGAGCTAGCTCTTGGAGTGTAGGCAATAAGGTTTATCACCTTTACGGTGAATATTATTGAAGTTCTGAACTATGAAATTTAATGCGTTTGCTTTGTTCTTACATCTTATTACTCTAGAGTCATTCCTCTGATGTTTGTATAATTTGCTGCTCTTATGTTGTCTTATTACTTATCATTGAATTTGTAAAGTTAATTTTGAATGATCTCTTGAAACCTTATAAGTAACTGGGCATGAAATATGAGAACAAAATTTTTACATAGTAGGAGAGGTACTTAGGAGCCACTTGATTTGGTGGCACTCGTCAAGGATATGACTTTTATGAAAAAAAGGAATGGTCATTTACATTAGGCTTTCGCAAATTGCTGTGCTTTGATAACATAAAGATAGAGCTGACAATTCGTATTGTGTCGTGTTTTATTTTATATCGTGTCATATTTCGTGTCGTGTCTCGTATATCCGCTATATTACACCAAACTATTTGACGCGGTCAACTAAACATGTCTATATGTGTATATATACACGACACGAGACATGATTATACATGAATATTAATATAATTATAAAAATAATGCTGTACAACACTTATTTATATTTATTTATATATAAAATATACTAATACAATTAATTTTAACATAATTTATTACAAATTTATTATTTTTAAATATATTATGAATAGTTAAAATATTATAATCGTGTCTTAACAAGTTAAGCAGGTAAAATCCATTTATGACACTGTTTTTTTCGTGTTTTAATCGTGTTGACATGATTATGATCTATATCCGTTAAATTCAAATCCATATCCGTCTAAGTTTGTATCGTTTCGTATTCCAAATTGCCAGCTCTACATAAAGACAAGATGCTATTCCCTGCTGAATTTAGCTAGATAGGTAATGCTGCTGCCTGAATTGGCTTTTTAGGTTTCTCTGTGTTGATCATTTATTTTTCACTGTCACTTTTATAGGTTGTCACACAATTAAAGTTTCTGCCATGCTCCAAGATTAATGATAGTTACTTGATCAATATGTATTCCACAGAAGTTTATTGGTGTCTCTATCTTTTCCAAATCTGATCCTTTTATCCTCACTTCCACTGACACAATTACCTTAAAGTTAAGAGCAGATATATTTTCACATATTAAACTCTTTATAGTTCCCAGCGAGCTTTATCTTATGTTTGATTTGTTGGGTTTTGTATTTTCATCTTAGGGAGCTGTGAGAGTGATGGCAAAAGACCTTATTAGAACACGACATCAGATTGAGAAGTTCTATAAGCTTAAATCACAACTCCAGGGTGTGGCTTTAAGAATTCAGGTATTTTCTGCAAACTCTTCCCCATTATGTGTATACATGAATGTAATGTTTCTTACCTACCTGTTGGTTGTGAACTTTAACTTCTTAATCATTATCAAATAGGATCGTGCACTTCCATTTATGTTGGTATTTCTGATATTGTTAATGCACCAAGCACATAATTTGTTCCATATGTGATACCCACAACTCTACTTCTGGTTGTTGGATGCTTTGATATTTGGATCAATTATCCAGGCTTGGTTTATACAAACTCCTATATATCAACGTTGCCTTTTGAGCTGATCATTTTTTTTTCCCTTAAGACATTGAAATCAACTCAAGCAATGGGAGAGGCCATGAAAGGTGTCACGAAGGCAATGGGTCAAATGAATAGGCAGATGAACTTGCCATCCTTGCAGAGGATAATGCTAGAGTTTGAGAGGCAGAATGAAAAGATGGAAATGGTTACTGAGGTGATGGGAGATGCTATTGATGATGCTTTGGAAGGA
>CATIWF010224580.1:0-41790 GCA_949630135.1 Balakata baccata
AAATTAATTAATTATTATTATTATTCTTTTATCTACATAATTAAAAATACTTAGTGCCCAAAATACTATCTAGTCAATTTGTCTACTTTAATATAACTCTGCTAAATTTTCCTTTATTTCAAATATAATCATTTATTAAATTTCATTTTCAATATCTTGTGTCCTTATTTAAATTATAGCTAGACATGTACGACTTGGTCCTATTGCGATAAACCGACCCGTGTTAAGTTTATCTCGTGAATACGTTCACGCCGAAATTCCTACGTATGCATGTGTTTCGTGACAGACATTTATAAAATAAATATGTCCAAATGAAATGCATGTGATAATGCATGTATGGATGGTCGAGAATGTTACAATAAATTAGTGAAGATTAAAAATGAGGTTAAGTTATGTTTTTAATGATACATTTGTGTAATGTATCACCTATATGAGAGTGAAGTGAGGCCGCTTCAATGAAAAAAGTGTTAAATTCAATGAGGCAGATGTTCAGGGCTAAAATGAACATAACAATGAGAATTGAATTGTGTTAAGAAAGATTATTGTGTGGAGTGTGTCCTATTTACTCAAGTAATTGAACAGTTCAATGACATGATATCAAATGGACAGTGGGTAAATTAAATATACTTTCATAAGGGAAGGTTCAAAGGGTAACACTTACTTATCCTGTGCAGGTTTCGATCGTCAAATTCTATCACGTAGTAAGGCTTTGTTCGTCTTACTTTTCCGCCCAAATTTATTCATGTAGGGATTGTTGGAAAAATTGTGATTATGAGCCATTTTGAGAGGGTAACTCGAGTAGGTCTCACAAATCGGTTTTGGAAGAAAGACCCAGATATGTGTTCATTGACATGAGAACTACGAATTAATATATTCATATGCTCAAAATGAAGAATGTGTGACTAGAAATTGAAGCTCAAAGTAAGCTTCTTGCTAAGGAGATATAAAGAGGAAAAGTGAAAGTGAGTTATCCCACATTACTAAAAATATAAAGTTAGACTTCTATTTATATAGTAAGATGCATTCTTACATGGGTAAAAAAATAGCATGGAAGACTTTCTCTCGCACGCTCAAGCGCAAAGGAGTGCAAATCCATGGTTCAGGATAGATCAATGTGCGACCTGTATACACAAATGTCAGACCGAAATCCCATAGTTTGGATCAAGCCTAATTTTTACATTTTTTATTTCTAGAAAATGAAGCGACACTCTCGTGTCGTTCTACATAACCAGGGGTCTAGCACGCCCGTATGAATTCTACACGGCCGTGTCGTTGTGTGTACATAGTGTTGATTCCATACTCCCTTGCCGTTTTACACGGGCATACTTCTGACACTCCTATGTGAATTCTATATGCCCATGTTATTGTGCTGCAATGTGTTACACGCCTGTGTGAATTGTTTTCCAAATTTGTCTTTTGAGCTTCTTGTCTTCTTAAATTTTATTTACTAATATTTCAAAGATAAAATTCACTATTATTTGAATGTTACAAAAGCATTATTGGCAGACTTTAAAGAGATTAATCACAATTAATCTAATGTCTCCTCTATCTAGTATAAATAGAAGTTTTTGACTCTTGTTGAAGATGTTTTTTGGTTTTTCTTTATAGTTTCTTTGGGAAAATTTTCTTCTTCCAATTTCTTTTTCTTTTCAAGTGATAAAGAGAGTGACCTATACTCAGTTCGCTGTAAATGGGTATTGTGTGTTCAACATCTAATTGATATATGTTGTATCTTTGGAGACAAACGTCAGTTATCCTAAACACTAGTGGTCAGAGCGAATTTATTTTAAGGACACTATGTGAAACACATATCTCAAGTTTGTTATACCTTTCTCTTGTCATTTTATTCAAATATTGAATCAACAATACTCATATTTTCTAACAAAAATAATATTTAATTATTCTAATATATTTTATCTTTTTTGTCTGTTCAATAAAAATTTATAAGAAAACAACAATTTCAATTTTTAAAATTTTAGTTGAACCAAAACATTATGGCACCATTTGGATGGAAAAATTTTAAAATTCATAGATTTCATAAAATATGTAGATTTTAAATTTATAGATTATGAAATTTATGAATTCTAAGAATTCTATTATTAGGTTTGACTATAAAATTTATGGATTGATAATATAATTTCTCTTATATTCATATTTGGTTCAATTACCATAATTCATGGATTTAACAATAAATTTTCAATTTTATCCTTTATTAAATATTGAAAATTTATTATTAATTAAGTATATAAAATCAATTACTCCATATAATTAAAAATTAAAAAAATAAAATTGATTACCTTAAGAATTGAAAAAAAAAAAATGTTAACACTCCCTCTTTTTATATATGATAAGTTAAGCTTTGAAATATAACCTTCTATTTTTAAAATAGAAAGTTATTTTTAATAATAATAATAATGACTTCTTACTAAAAAAATACCAAAACTATGGATTTGTTAATAATTTTGGCACATTTCATTGAAATTTGTATAAAAATACTCGTACTACAATTTTTATTTCAAAAATATCTTCCGATCTAAAAATGTGGTGTTGTCTTGTGGACAGGGCATTGCAAAGTTTACATGATAATGGCAGAGTGATATTTCAAAAGGACTAATACTAGAAAATACTCAAATTATAGACTTCTAAATAATTTTAGCACATGCTATTGAAATTTGCATAAAAATACTCACAGTACAATTTTTATTTCAAAAATATATTCAAGTCCAAAAATCTAGTGGCGACCTACTTGTGTGGCTCCTTTATTGTTTCTCTGCTTTAGCTTCCCATGGTAAGTTGTGGCCCTAGCAGTGAAACTCTTTGCTGCAGATCTCACTTAAACCCTTTATTGCAGATCTTGCATACAAATCGGTTTGTGACCAATAGCATCTTCGATGATAAAGCAATCACTTCAACACCTATGGTTCTTTTCAATGATCGGTTATTATGGTCTCCTAAGATCTCTTTATTTTTCCTTTTAATTCCAATGGTGTAAAAAACTGTATTGCTTAAAGTGGAAGAAAAACCACTTCGTCAACTTTTTATTTATTTATTACTCTGGCATGCCACGTAAACTTTACGTTGTCATGTTTGTGAAGTGACGCAACATTTTTGGACTGGAAGATATTTTTGAAACAAAAACTGGAGTTTTTATGCAAATCTCATTAAGACGTGTGAAAATTGTTAACAAGTCTATAGCTTGGGTATTTTTTTTGGTAATTAGTCTTAAAAATTATGACTGATATGGCACGTAGGCTTCAGGATGCCACATATGTAGATCGCCACTCGATTTTTTACCCAGAACATATTTTTGACACAAAAATTTTAGTATTGGATTTTTATGTAAATTTCAATATTCAATGACAAAATTGTTAACAAGCACATGTATTTTTTAGTAATTAGTCCTAATAATAATAATAATAATAATAATAATAATAATAATAAAACTAAAACAATTATTTGAAACTAAAAAAATTTGCTTTTTCAATAATCAAAGATAGTTTTTAAATATTATTAATTTATTAGGAACAATATTAGAATAAAAAAATTTGACAATTCTTCATTGATAAAAAAAATGGTGATTTTAGAATTTACTACTTAAGAAGGGAAATCAAATCCATTTAAAATAAATGATTTTTGTAGATAAAAGATTTTTCAAAATTTTATGTAGTTAAATGATAAATTTAGCATAAATTCATTAATTGTTCAAAATTATATATATATATATATATATATATATATATATATATAATGCTGATAAGTGTTTAAGATTGTCATTGAATGTCAAGAAGCATATCTAAATTTTTTTTTTTAATTTAATTGATTGATTTTTTAAAATTTTTTATAAATTACTTTTTTTAAAATGTATTTATGGAAAAAAATATTTATTTCTCTTTAAATCTAATTTTCCAAATTCAAAAAATTAATAATAAAATTATTTTATAAAAAATTTTACTTTTTTTAGGATTAAAAATAATTTTGAAATATTATTAATTTGTTAGGGACAATATTGAAATAAAAAATTTGACAATTCATTAAAATTATTGGAAACTTCTATATAAACTCAATATATATCCGTATTACTGCAAAAGCTAGAGTAAATAAAAAGTAAGTATACACTTTTTTACTTTTTTTTTATATGAATTGACATATTAGATAAATTAGTCCAACCAAGTTTTAATAAGAATTTTTATTGTGTTTGATTTGATATATACATCATTGACTCATATTCATATGAAATAATTATCATATGTGAAGATTGTTGGGAACACATCCTTCAGTGCCAAATATGTATAATTAAAATAATATACAACACATATATTTGATGTATCGAAATTGATAAAAACCAAGATTTAATATGATTTTTTGTTACAAACTAAGAAATTATCATATGTAGAGATGGTTGGGAATGCATTTAATTTAGTGTATTACCAAATATGTACACACACATCTATATATATATATGTTGCATTGAAATTAATGGTCCAATGGTAATTTAACTAATCAATGTTATTGATGTACTTATTTGAATAAATACAGCATATATTCGGAAAAGTTGAGTATATTATTTTAATATATTTAAATAACATGTATCTAATTTGTAGTGTATTTATTTAAATTAAGATATATATATATATATATATATATATATATATATTACAGGTATGGATTCCATATTAGTATTTATCCATTACAAAGGTTATTGGATGCAAACAACAACTATGTCAACTTTGACGTGCAAGGTATACTATTCCCAAAAGATTGCAACTATTATAAACTTTTGGAAATGATTGTGAATGATTTGAAAATTGAAAGGGACGAAACAATGATGATAAAATATAAAGTAAACGAAGGTTACTCCCATTGAAGATTGAAAATGACAGCACCCTTCAGTTCTACATGGAAATGAAAAGGAAAGAATAAGATTTTACCAAATATCCTTTGTATATTGAAGTGACTGAAAATGAAACTCCTTTTTGTTGACACAACTGAGTGTGGATGTAATATGTATGCCACAAATTTCAACACTCCTTTTTAGCTTGCACATCGTTATATTTTACTTCAGCTCTATGTTTAAAATCAAATAACTTTTCTTCAACAACCTTATCATTGAAGAACAATATATTACAATAATTACATGAAAATGTATTCATATATTATAGGAACATGTTAGAAAACAGAGAAGAAAGTAAAAAAACTATGATTTGAGAACATAACAATCATATAATAATTACCTCATTCACAACACTTGTAGCTTTGCATGCCTTATGACTACTAGAGTGAAATAGCTTTTTAATCTCATATAATATAGATGTTACAAGATTGGAAATTTTAAGATCCATTTCGGACTTATGACAATGAAATTCATTTGCCAACTTTTTCTGATTAGCAGAAATAAGTTTTTAGCTCTTTCAATATTTTAGGATCCAACACATCCCTGCTACATGACTCTAGAACAAATGCAGAAGAAGTACTACCTCTCGCACAATGAGTTGGAGGAGACATAAAATCATTATCAACATCTTTAGAAGTGTCTTTTTCTTTTTGAAAACATACCAACCAAATTTAACTTATCTCTCTTATCACTAATAGGATATATATTTCGCAACTTAATCTATAACAAATGGAAAAAAAAAAAAAAGAAGAAATCAGATAACAAAACTATATGCCAATAAAAAAAAGATGTTTCAGAAAAAATTACCTTAACATACACAACATGTAAATGTAATTTATTTTTAATTGCATATATTTAATGTATATGCAATATATATTTAATTAAAATATAATGAAAAATTTACCTTGGCTACAAAAAATTGTTTCAAGAATCTTATAGTTGGTAATGTAAGTGCGTCCACTTCAAAACATGTAGCACATTGGGAAGTCTATATGGAGTACAAAGCTTACCAACAGAGCAACATTCATAGAACTAAATCTGAAGAATAATAGGGTATCCAAGCACTCTATAATAAAGATATTCACCCTGCTTCCTCTTGCCTACCACCTTATTTTTTATTGATTCTAGAGTAACATTAAAAAACTCCTTACCCTATGGATAATTGTTATAGTCATCACTGTCAATAATATCAAAATCCTCCTTGTACACAAGATTCTGCTTTGGCGATGAGAACAACTATAAATGAATGAAGAAGAGAGTAGCAATCTTCACAACATTTGAATCACAATCCCACCTCCTTGATAAAAACAATTCCTCAATAGATTGCTTATTTATTTTCTCACCAACATAAAAATATTTGGTCAATAAATTGTTAGATTCCTTCAAGTAATTTAGCTTGTTACATTCACCTATATATTTAAGGCCTGTAATGACAGCAAATTCATCAATACTAAACTTCAACCAGACTCCATTGATCCCAATCCAAAGTTCGTCTTCTTTGAATTGCAAAAGCTCCCTCAAGAGCAAAAAATGTACTAGTTGAGCCTGAAACTTCAACTTCCCCATTTGAAGGAAATGACTGAAACAAGTTTGAGAAAATAACTCTAATTGAAGCTGATTAAGACTTGATTTTATAAGAACAATAGCGTCCTTTTCCATTCACAACTAACTCTCGCAACAAAATTATGCTCAGGCTAGATCATGAGATCCCAAAGCTAAAACAATAAAAAAAAAAATTAAAAAAAAAGATTAGCAACCAATAAATCCAATAAATGCTAAAATGAAACTTTTTTTATATGAACTTTATATGTAACATATATGTTATAATCTTAACATAAACATACAAATTAATTTTTTTTATAAAAAAGGCATAATAAATTGTATATGCAAAATATATGGTAAAAAACATGTAAGGATATACACATAAATAATAAAATAAATAAATAACATATACCTTTCGTCTCTCTAATTTGTTGGCAGACTCAATCATTATAATTTTATTACGTTTGGCATCCCTTTAAGCCAAATCAACAACATTACCATAAATTATATTAACATTAAATCTCTTTTTAGATCCAATAATATGAACATTCTCACCAAACAAAGAATGTTCACTCCATGCAATTTGTTCATCCAAACCCTTAGAAATAGATATATTCATACTCATCTCCTGCATCATTATAAAAGTACTACATCAGATTTCACAGTTATTATTATAATTTACATTAATAAGCACAACAAAAACCAATCGCTTCAAAATTAAAAAACCAAAGTAAAAATTTAACTCTTATTCTAATAACAATAATGTTGAAACATAAAAAATCCAACGCCAATAATTTGGCTAGCATTCAACATTCTAACTATTGTCCATTTTAAATAATAAATCAATTCACTCTTTAAATTAATGATATTCTTCCATAACATTAACCAAGCAAAATTAACAAAGAAACCTCTTTTTTTTAAAAAAAAAAATTATTATATGGAGTTTGATTGCTACAAATCTCGATAAAGAGAAATCTGTAATAAACAAACTACATAGATTCTTACAAGTCCATAAAGAGAACAAATCTTTATGTATAGTGACAAAGCATCTAAAATTGTAATAGACAAAAGGTTGGAAAACTAACCTCAAATACTAGTTTGCCTTAGATTGCTGTTGAAGATAGTGCAGCAATATACAGAGCAAAACAATGCAATACATATTAAATCAATACAATATATACCCTATTTCACAATCGGTATAGATCAACTTAATTAATGCAAAACTCTAATTGAAAAAGAAATATTTTTTTTCCTCAAATATGAATTGTGGAGATGAAAAAGGAAATTATAATCTAATTCCTAAAACAGTGGCATTGAAACCGATTGAAAGTCCTAAGGAAGAGAACTAGTAGAATAAGAAGTAAAATTGTTATTTCAAATGAAGAAATACAAAAGTAAAAAAAATAAAAACCAAACCGAATGTTAAAAAGTCTCTTTTATTATAAAAAATGTAAATGGTGTACTTTCCTCAAAAATCTTAGAAGGTAAAACCCAATGGGAAAAACCCTTCCAACGAAAAAGAGTGCCCAAAAAATTGAAGTACAGTATATATATATATATATATATAATAATAATTATGTTTTTAAAATATTTTTATGAAAAAGAATAATTTATTTATTTCTCTTTAAAACTAAGCTTTCAAATTCAAAAAATTAATAATAAAATTTTTTTTTATAAAAATTTTGGTTTTTTTTAGGATTAAAGTTATTTTTGAAATATTATTCATTTATTAGAGACAATATTGGAATTAAAAAAATTGATAATTCCTCGTTGATAAAAAATTGTGAGTTTTGGACTTTTCTACTTAGAAAAGGAAATTAAATTCTTAAAAAATAAATGATTTTGGTGGATAAAATTTTTTAAAATTTTAACTAGTTAAACAATAAATTTAAAAGATTTTTTTTTTCATATTATTATAAAATTTGTTCTCTAAGAATATCAATAATATATAATAAAATGGGTAATTCTACGGTATATCAGAATACCGATATGCTATAATATAGACTGTTGGATTAGAATGTAATGATATGATATGAGTCATGTATTGATATGCAACTAGTTACTTGTTAATAAAACTTATTAAAAATTGGTTTGATTTGTTGTCAGATTATGTTTCAATGTAAAGTAAAAGGAAAAATATTTTTAGCACAACACACAGCCTCAAAAATGAATTTTTTTTATTGAACTTCCAATTAATTAATTTAATAAGTTACAAAAATTAATAAAATAATTTAAATATTTAATATTTTAATAGAAAATATTTAAAATAATATAATATAACATAAAAAATAAAATAAATTAAAATAATATTTATATTAATTTTATATTAAAATAAATAATATAATTCAAAAATATATCAAAACAAATGTTTATATTATTAATAATGAAATTTTATTTGGTTGATGAAGGTAATAGTAATTATTATTTTTTAGTAATAATAAATTATATATGGTGAATTATGACGATGAATTTATAGGTTTATTAATTAGAATTTGATTATTCATTGTTTTAAATTTCATTGTGTATCGCATAAAGCTTGTTAGTTCGTTGTTTTGAATTTGATTATTTATTGCATATTTATCATTTATAGATTCAGCATCTACTTTTTTATTACTCGTCGTTTTAAATTTAATTGATCGATACATTTATCAAATGTTTCCATCAAATATTTTTCTAATTATGATTTACGTTTCAAACTTATCTTGTTTTCAATTGAAAGTTTAAGGATTCAATTTTGATCGATTTTCCTAGAAAAGCAAATCCAATTCACTCTTTCCTCCCGTTAGAAATATAAAATTACAGCTAATCTACAAACTTAAGATTAAAATATGAGAATCTCTAGCACTAGAAGACCGAATGTTCGAATTCTGATTCCTCATTTTATTAATTAAAACTACATTTTAGTTTTTGTATTTTATATTTATTCCATTATTCGCCCTATTAATTTGAAAACTAATGTTTATATTATGAATAATGAAGTGTTGTTTGGTTGATGGAAGTAATAGTAATTATTATTTTTCTAATAATAATAAATTATGTATGGTGAATTATAATGATAAATTTATAGATTTATTGATTCGAATTTGATTGTTCATTATTTTAAACTGATTAATTATCACTTGTTCATCACTTATAGGTTCAACGTCTACTTTTTTATTATTCATCGTTTTAAACTTAATTGCTTATCATTCTGAACTTGATTATTTATTGCATGTTCATCACTTATAAATAAATTAAATTCGAATTTAAGGAAAACTATTATTTTTCTAGTAATAATAAACTATGTATAGTGAATTATGATGATAAATTTATTGTTTTATTTATTATAAATTGATTGTTTATCGTTCTGAATTTCATTTTTTATCGTATTAAACTTAATTATTAATCGCATGTTTATCACTTATATATTCAATGTCTACTTTTTAATTACTTATCATTCTAAACTCTCTCTCTCTATATATATAGAGAGAGAGACTAATGTTTATATTATTAATAACAAAATTTTGTTTAGTTGATGGAAGCAATAATAACTATTACTTTTCTAGTAATAATAAATTATATATGATAAATTATGGTAATTAATTTATAAATTTATTGATTATAATTTGATTACTTGTCATTTTGAATTTCATTATTCATTGTATTAAATTTGATTATTTATTGTTATGAACTTAAATGTTCATTATATATTCATCACTTATAAATCCAAATATTTTGTTTGTTGAACTCATAATTAATTAATTAATTAATTTAATATGTGATAAAATTAATAAAATAAAATATTTTAATATAAAATATTTCAAATAATATAATTATTATATAATACTAGTATGTTACCTTCATATTGGGTCGGATGTTTTAAATTTCACTTTGTTCAATTACTATTATTATTATTATTTAGTTTTTTACTATTTTTCTAATTTTTATTTTTGTTGTGATTTTATTTTATAAAACATATAACTATCTGTGTAATCCATATAACTATTTATATAATTCTATAATATTCGATAATGTTTAATAATTATAGTGCGGCTCGTAAAAGTCCAAATAAATATCCATTGGATATTCAATTATTATTAAGATTCAAATTATTGAAAAAATATTGAAATTTAAATTAGAAATAAAATATATAAGAAATAATTTTACTGTAAATGTTCAAAAATAATACTTACCCATTAAACTTGCAGTCGTATTTAAAAGTTTAATTCAAATAACTTGAGTTATGCCATTTAAATTTTATTTGATTTTAAACTAATTTGGAGTCAACTCTTTTTCTACCACGAATTCATAGGTAGAAAATCAGTAATTATACTTGCCAATTAAAAATATTAAAAATAGATATGATAGAAAATTTATATTCCTTGGAAAAGAAAAAAAAATCATATTCCGCAGGCTTTCGAAATGTCTATTTTTGAAATTATTTACTACCTTAACAATTCTTTCTTTTTTATTTTTTTTTAAAAATAGTTTTTTTTTTTTCTAGTTGCCATTATTCAAAACCAAACAAATATGTAGGTTCTTTGGTTATCATCTCTTATTAAAGCTTATCTTTTTCTTTTTCTTTTTTATTTATTATTTTTTAATAATAATGGCTAATATTTTAAATTAAAAAAAGATATCATAAGTTCTCTCTTTCATTTTCGATTTTTCAGTCTTTTTAAATAATTACATTATATATATAATGAAAAAATTTAAAAAAAAACTGTAAGAAAATGAAATTAAAAAACGGAAGATGAAAGCAAACTAAAAAAAAATAAAACAATCAAAAAATAAAAATATTGCATAAAGAAATCCATCCATCCATCCAAAAATTTAATATTGGAGTGTTTGAAATTGTTTTTGAAGGGATTAAAAAGCTAAGTTTTAAATTTTTTTATTTAATTAATTAATTTTTTTAATTTTTTATAAATTATTATTTTTTAAATATATTTTTGATAAAACAGTTTTTAAAATTTTTAAAAAATAAAAATATAAAATATTTTTTAAAAATTATTTTTTTTCAACGCAATGCGAAACATAACGTGGTAGATAAATGATTTTTGTCAGCGATTAGGTCAAATACAAAAAATAAGGCTAGGACCGGTTAAAGTAAAAAAAAAAAAAGGGTATTTTTTAGGTGGATAATAGTGGGCATGTAGAGGATATGAATGTAATTTCAAAGAGAAAAGTTGAAAAGTTTCAGTTGCCACGGTGTAGCGCTGTGTCAGTGTGTTCGGTATTCTTTAACTGGGTACCAACGACATCGTTGAAAAAAAAATAAAACAGTCTATAAAAGAACGGTGTCGTAAAGGTGTTAGGGACATAAATGGTACAACACTGTAGGAGCTATAGTTATATATAGTAATAGATAATATATATATATATTACATAAAAATGATATTAAAAAATATAAAAGAATAAATTAAATTAAAACAACATTAAAATTAATTTCATATTAAAATAAATAAAATAATATAATTATGAAATACATAAAAACTAATATTTTTTCAATAAATAATCAAAATATTTAATATTATTAAAATATTTAAAATAAATTTCTCTTTAAAACAAACTTAAAATATAGAATTTTTTTTTCTCTTTTATCTGTTTGCACAATTAAAATAATAAGAAAAAAATAATAATTAAAATTTGCAATGAATAAAAAAAACTGTAAATAGAAAAAAATTATCATGTACTTAAAGATAATAAACAATTTTTAAAAGATATGATTCACTATCACGATTTCAACCCATTAAAGATTTATATGTGACAAATTTAATCAATCAAAGATTCATTTATGTCCAATACATTCTTATAAAATCAACTTTTTTTATTATTATATTAGTACTATATAATGAGCCTAATAAAATTAATTTTTTATGCATAATAAAAAAAAAAATTTTATTCATATAAGCGTGTCCAGTATACAGTGTACACCCTATTTTGGAGCCATAGATTCGTATAAACCAGTCAAGTCACTACTGGGACAAGGAAAATCGGATTCGAAATGGCGTCCATCTGTGCTGCCCAGCCATCCCACCTGATTCATCGCCTTCAACCCCCATCAACAAGATTTGAAACCCTCTCCAATACCACCGACCTCAAACTCAGCACCAGCGTCTCTCTCTCTTCTTTTAATTCCAGGTTTTTACACTCTTCTTCTGCCCCAAATTCTACTCTTTTCTTTTCTGCTATCTATCAATGGTGCTATTCTGGTTTAAAATGTCAACAATATCTCTATTTTTTTGTGGGTTTTTCAAGATCTGAGTTATGTTTTAGGAACTCCCTTGCTTTAGCCATCAGCTGAATTGAAAGTGAGAGTATGAGGTGTGTCATTGATGTTTGGTAGAGTTAGAAAATTCATTTCAGCTCTGGTTCTTACTCTCTAAGGAAAGGTTTTTTCAATATATATGTCATTCTTTAACTAGAAAGTCGTTTTCTTTAGTAATTAATGATGAGAATGGGAATAATATTTTAACATTTGCATCCAGTTTCTTCATTTTAATTCGGTGCGTTTTCAAGTTCTGAGTGCCACATATCAAAATAATTGTGCACTTCATTAATAGGTGGTTCTTTAATTGGAAAATCACTGGCTATATTCCTTCAGTAATTAATGATGGTCAAACTTAACGCGAATTTGGTGCATGTGTTTGCATTTTCCTGCAATTAGCCATTAGGTGCTTGTTCCAGAGTTGGATGTGAGGAATTGTATCATTTGTATGGTATTCAATTGAGAAAAGGTGCATGTCATTAACTTACAGGCAGGCAAATTAAATTGATATATTGACCAATGTGTTATTGCTTCTTGATTGGTAATTATTTCTCAGTTGTTATTGCATTATGTTGTCGTATAACTGTCTTTCTGAATAGTTAAGCAAGCAACTAGAAATGATGATTTCACAAATATGATTTGTACTGAAAGGTGTACTTTGGCCTTATTTTGCCATTAGCGGAGATTCATTACTCATTTTCTCCAGTTTAATATGAGCAGTGCAAAAAGTTACAGACATTATTTGTTGATATGTGTCTCAAATCCATTAAGTACTGGATTTGACAAACTGAAACTGTGTTAGATACTAAGATTCTAGAGGTTGGGACATAGATGGTTGTGTATTTAGGACTTGACGTCTAAACCTGAGCTTAAGTGTGATCTGTACTGTAGATTTCTTTGCTTTTTTGTTTTTCAATTTTTTCGTTTGTTCCATAGATGTTGAAAACTATAGATATAGAATTTTAATTTCTATTCCTAAAAAATATACAAATATAAATGCTACATTTAGGATTTCTTGAGCAATTGATTGGCCAATATTTTAGAACATCCCAAAGGGTCAAGCAGTTGAAAATAATTACAAAAATTTAAAAAAAGTTGAAATTTCCACTTACTTTCGTGGTTAATAATGGTTGCTGTCTCTTGGAAGGATCTTAGTAAAGAGACCTTAGTCTTTTCTTACTCTAAGATATGAACTAATCATAAGTGAAACTGATGGGGTGGTTGGTATTGGTCTTCTCAACCCACTTGCTTGAACTTTTGGTTGTGATATGAAGTGTTAAGCTGATTGTTAGCCTCATCCTATTAGTTGTTGTTGGTATCAATTATTTTTACTGTTGTTCAATAAAATCTTTTGTTCGGAGAAAGACTGGTTAGCAGTGCAATGCTGGTCTACTCAAGTATATAGGTTGTACGAAACAATTGACAATATCATTTTTCTTGTTAAGAGATCATCTTTCAGCCTATTAACAGTAGCATCTGATATATTTAGGACATGTACATCACTACACTCAATTTCAAGAAACATGTAACATCGGTTCTCTCATGTATAAATCTTGTCTCTTTAGCTTTTTTATATGAGGTTCCTTTGTTTCAAATTGTAGTTTATTTTTTATAAAGTTTCTGATGTGCTTCAACGTTGTCCTAAGATGTATTCTTCAGGTTGCAGAACTGTTCATCCTATAATTTTCACGAGCTCATTAGTGTGATGGCTTGGCTATGTCTAGGCTCATATCCAAAGAGGATGTACGAATAATTCGTTTTATAAATTAATATGAGAAGGCAGTTTGCAATTGTTATAGGCACACATGCTTATGCACGAATGTCAAAATTGGATTATTATTATTGTGTGATTTTGTTAGAAATACTTAAAATTTAGGATTTCTATTTCTAACTTCTTGAAATATTTTTATTCCCTCCTTCCAGGTTGAAGAATATAATGAAATTGCAAATAAGGGAAAGATTATTTGCTGCATATGCATCAAACTCTAATCCTTCAAATGGAGAATACAATAAAGATAAATCAGATAGGAAGACAGGTGATGATGGTCAAGGGCCTCCAGTGCTTACTATTCTAGCAGGATTCCTTGTGTTTTTCCTCATAATCTGGGTTTTTGGATCTTTTATTGTGTGGCTGTTTAGTCTAATTGTGAAGGCCCCTCCTTCAAAGTAAGTTGAATTTGTATTCAGTGATGAAATGTTAGTTCTTGTGCTTTACTTTATGCTTGTATTTTAATTTTCTTAACTTCTTCCCGTGGCTTCGAACCTTTTTTATCTTTTTTTTTTTTTATATATAGACTTAAGTCATACTCAGTTCCCTGAAAATATTTGTTTTTGCCATTTAACCTCCTGTAACGATTTTTGGTCCATTTAGCCACCTGAACTCTTTTTTTTGTCCATCTTGCCTACTGTTCAATTTGTAAAATGTGCATAGAGTTCCATAATGCTGACGTGATAAAGAAAAATATTTGATTTGATCAATAGTGTCATTTTAGCTACCTTATCAGCAACAAAAGACTATATGTTCGGTTTTACAAATTGGACGGGTGGCAAAGTGGATTAAAAATAGAGTTCAGGGAGCTAAATGGATTAAAAATTGTTGCAGGAGGCTAAATAATAAAAACAAATATTTTCAGGAAGCTAAATATAATTTAAACTTTTTAGTAAAAAAAAAAAAAAAGCAGTAGGCAATAAAACTAGGATTACTACGATAAATTTGGGAATGGACGCGATATGTGATATCCAATCCAAGAAGAGGCATTATTGATGTTTTCTATTTTTTAACGCTCTCCAATATTACTTCATGATTAGTTGTTGAAAAGAGAAAACTTTTTAAAATAATTTTTATCTTTTTTCTCTTCTTATTCACTCCTCAACAACCAATCAAGATGCAAAGGTTAGATTGTTAAAAAAATAAAGTGTCTTTAGTATTTCTCATCCAAGAATTATGATTTTTGAAATGAAATAAGAATGTTGACAAAAAAAAAAAAAAATTAATGAGCATGAAAATCATAATATGAGAATTTAATATAATCTAATGAAATAATGGGAGTTGAATAAACAAAATTCTTAAAATTAAGTGGTACAAAATTGTGCTACATATTGTAAATCATGATTTCAACCTTCAAAAAAGGTGTTTAAAATTGTTATTGAATGTTGAAAAAAAAGAGATATAAATTTTTAATTTAATTTTTTAAAATTTTTTACAAATTATTTTCTTTTTCATATTTGCTTGTAGAAAAAAGTCTATTTAGTTATTTTTTTTAAACAGCTTTTAAAATTTCAAAAAAATTAAAAAAAAAACGTTTTTTTTTTCAAACAGTACCAAATATAGTTTAAGTTGTGAAAACTTGGATATCCTCATCATTTTATGGAATTAACCGGAGACTCATCAGAAATTTAATAAATGCATGAATTGATACTCTTTTTTTTCCTTTTTTGATTTTTACTACTTGCAAAGCACATATGTTTTTCAGCGAATCACCAAAATTTTGGTAAACTTAAAACATTCATTCAGTACAATGGACAAAAAAAAAAAGAAGGTTCAACAACATTACATTGTAACAAATACTTTATTTATTTTATGAGCACAATAAAAATAAATATTTGTGATAGTTTCAATGAACAATTTACAATTGGCACCGTATACACTAGCTCATTCACCATTTGAAGAGTCAAAAAAGAAGTTTTATTTTGCCAAAACAGAAACATTACATTGTGAGAAATAAGTTGTTGCCCTACAAATTTGCATCCATGAGGATGGTTTCCATCACATGCCCAATTAGCTATAACATGCGCAAGATGATCATCAATAACAGCAATACATTTGATGGATGAGAAACAAGAAATTTATATGAAGAATAAACAAATCAGCTTTGTCTATAAAGATTGGGCAAACATGATTCTGAGAGTAGAGCATTGCAAAATCAATTGGAACTACTCGCTGGCTTTCTTCTCAAGAGTATCATCTCCTACTGATGCTGTAAAATTCCGTCGCTCATCAGCTGTAGCTGTAATAACTGGCATCCACAAATCAGCAGTACCACTCAGGAGTGACTGCACCTGTGGTCTGCAGCCATTGCTGAGGATATCATTTCGTTGACGTCATCCAACTTTGCTGACAACTTATTCAACTCCCTTGCTATTTCCAACTGTCAGTAAAAAATAAAAATAGAACAACATTAACCAAACTCAACGTCAAGGATACAGTAGTTTCACACAGGTATTATAAAATTTTGAAATGAGTTCAAATAGGAGCTTAATCTACATCAGCAAGATTCTTGGTTGACTTTGAAGGAACTTTAGTGACCTCTAATCCAAGTGCTTCAATTTTGGATCGTAATTCAACTTCTTCCTGATTAGTTAGTGATTCCACCTGAATTATATGAAAAAGCGTACACTAATATGAACTTCTTACAGAATATCAAAGTTTTGCGTGGTCAATTTATAAATATTATGTAGCTAATATGTTAAGGTGGATATCAAATTTTGCAACCTACAACCAGTCTCCAATTTGTGATTATTATTAATAATGTTCACAAGATCATGTCCTCTGTCTATACTTTGATAGAAGTATTAATAATTCATACTCATAAAACATCAAAACGAGTTTCCTAGTAGAATAAAGAATGCATAATCTTATAGATTTTCAATGCTGCTATTCAGTTCAAACATCAAATTCTAAGGGCCAAAGCACATTAATAAAACTGACCACTAACAACCAAATTCTGTGTAATAATATCTTAGTTTGTTCCTGCGATTTTAATCTAGCTGTGAATATTAATTCAGCTATTCTCTAACTCAAATTTTATTGTTGATAGATTTCCCTATCAACTCACTAAAGCACCATCTACCTATATCATCCCCTCTCCCAGATTGGAGAACAAGATTCCACAGCTCCTCTCTATCAAGTACCACAAACATTAGTGTATCAAGCTAAGTTTGGTACCGTTGAACACTTGAGTGATGTTCCTGGCATAGTGTAACAAGTTGGTTGAGTGCTTTTAACATTTTTCTGCTTCTTTATTGCTGTGCTGAAGTCAGTATGAAAACATTTATTAAGAATTGCAATTCAGTTAAATATTACTAAAGTTTTTCTCCAGACAGAAGCAATTAGTGAGAGAAACCACGTTCTAACCTTAAAAACATCATGACAGCAACAATTCCCTCAAGTAGAATAATAAAAGTTGCCTTTTAATTTTGGGATAAAAGCATTCCCCTCAAAAGCCATTCAAAATTATACATTCTACTGTTTCGACATAATTAATACCAGTAATTAAGTAAACTGACACAGATTAATGTTTGTGAAAAGGTCACAGAAAAACTCAGAATCAATGCCCATCAATTCCTAAATCTAACAAGTTAAACCTAATTCAATAAATTAGAAAATATATAATCAAGCTAAAACCAAAGGAAGGCTATCTGCAGTTCAATCAGAAACCCAACCGCCAAAAGGACTCAAAATTGATGATACCCAAATCATAAATATCATTAACTCAACCGAAAAGGCCAATCTAACAATACCCATATGGTTAATTAATCCAATTCTTATTCACAAATCAAGTATTCAGAACGAGTACGAACAATGATAACTGGAAAAAAAACCAAAAGCAAAAGCAATATGAAACCAAAATTGGGAAGTAACTCACTTGCTGGAGGAGATTGGAGAGGAGATGAGGACTTAGTTAGAAAGCACGCGAAAAAAAAAAAAATAGAAATAAAATTGAATTAATAACTAAATTAAAAATTAAAATAAATTGAAATAGAAATTAAAATAAATTTAATTGTTAATATAATTAATTTGATTAAGTTATATAATATAATTAAATTTTAATTAAAACTAATATGATTAGTCCAATAAAAAAATATAGAAATAATAATAATAACAGATAAATAAATTAAAAAAATTTAATTAATTAAAATTAAAAAAAAAGGGGAGTACAGCCGTGAATAAAAAAAAAGAGTTGAAATAGTAAGTCGGGATGGCTGCCATTTTAGTCATATAGATATATATATATATATATATGTGTGTGTGTGCGCGCGCGCGCACACGTGTATGCTTAGGTTCTATATTTTTCCATCATCTTCACATTATTCTTCTTCCTCCCTCAACATCAGTCTTAATTTCTCCAACCCTTTATCCAAAATTTAGAGCAAAATTTATTCTAAAATAAATTATTCTTGATAAGTAATATCTTCTGTTTTGTTATTGGATTGTTTAGAGTTATTAAATTTATGTTATAATAGTTGGTTATGCTCCGATTTTGAGATCTATAAAGATTTATTTTGGAGAAATGTTAAGATGAAACTTGTATATTTATATTTTAGATTTATAGTTATATAAATACTTTTGTGAAATTTGTTTTATAAGAAGAGATATATGAAATTGATTGAAACTCGTTTATGTAGGTGTATCAGCTGGATATCCTATTATTTTGGCTTGTTTTGGCTATTTTAAATACTGAATTAAAGGAAACTCAAAACACAAGTTGTAGATATATGTGTTATCTAGTTCTGTATCAAATTTCGTATTAATCTCTCTTGTGTAAGTTGAGTTGTGGTAAAATAAATCATGACTGTCTTTTAATTGAGCTGCATTTGATACCTGTATAGCTTCTGTAATTTTGTCTTCATTTTTGAGCTTCTTATAGCCTAAATTGAGTAAAATTGCAAAAATGAAAGTTTTATCCCTATATCGTAGCTAAATTTTTGTAGAAGCCATACCTCAAAATGTTATATATTTTGTGTGTTATTATTACAACAAATATTATGTATTTTGTGAGTTATGATTACAATAAATGATACTACTCAGTTGTTATCCTGTATTTGATTAGTTATATTTTCACTATGAATTAAGGACTTTAGAGATCGAATGAATAAACGTTGTAAATATAAAAAATGTTTCACATTATCCTATTTAAATACCTACAAAATTTATAATAAAATAACCTATGGATTGAAAGATGTAAATTTTTAAATTTAGTGTATCAAAATCGCCCAATGACAGAAGACAAAATAAATATTGCAATTGTACTAAAAATTGTGTAATACTCAAAAAATTTTAAAATTTTAATATGTTGTAGTCTTATGTATTAAATTTAATTAGAAATAAAAATCAAACAAATTGGATAAATATATAAAAAGTTATAGATTCAACAATCTTGAAAGGTCACATAGTCATTTAAGAACAATTTTAGTTATTTATTTAAACCAAATTAAGAATAAGTATTCTAACATTATATTAATTAATTATATTTCTAAATTAGGTTCTCAACAAGAGGAAGAGCCACAAAAGTAGGTAAGCTCCAAATTTTGGATTTTGGAAAGAGTTTTATTAAGATTTGTACATATACGCATTTTAGTTTGCTAAAATGTATGATTGTGTGTGTATAACATAATTTATATATTAAAATGATGAAATTATATGTTATGGCATACCTGATATTATAAAAATATTAATTATGATTATGCTAATATAAAATGAACATCGATTATGACAAATAAAGATATAATGAGAAATAAATAATTAATGATTTTAATTATTTATTTGTCTACTTGAGGGCTAGCTTAGAATAGATAGCGCACTATTAGTAGAAATTTTGGTACCGATATAGATGTGATATAAGAACATAGTAGCTTTAGCTGCGAGAGCGACCCTGATCCTATTTGTATACAGTTGTGGTTATATTTAATCAAAGTGGCTGAAGCTCTTCGAGCGCCTTTAACTTGAGATTATAGTAAATAGGGTGCCTGAGGCTCCGCAAAGGCTCCTACTTCACACTTCGTATCTGAATAGTCAGGATATGAGATTTGAGCTATTAACTATTAAATATTGACTATTGATCATTGCATATTAGTAAAGATTAAGAATAAATATAAGTGAAAAATATAATTTGAATGAATGAATTAATTAGATTTATTTATATAAATTATCATACTTGAATTATGTGTAAATAATATAGAAAATTTAGAGAATAAAATAAATATGTAGACTTTATGGTAAATGTGATGAATTTTATATATTGGTTTAAATATTTTATTTATACTACATATGTATTAAATTTAAATTATCTAAATTTATTTTGCTTCGCATTGCGCGATTGAATGAGAAAACTATAATGCTTATATATATCACTAAGTTAAAAATAGGTTAACGTAAGTTTTTTTCATGTAAGAACTGAAGTTGTAAATAGTAGATAATAAAGTTGATTAAAGAGAAATTTCAGCTCATATTAGAAGAGGTACAAATGACCTAGTTAGAGAATCAGTTACTTATTGTTTTTGTTTTGATTTTAATTATACATCTAGATAGTTAACTCATTTTGTATATGTATTAAGAATATGTCTAATAGTTGAAAAATACTTGAATGTGAATATAATTATAAAGAGTTGATATGTATATAAATATGTTAATTGATACTGTAGAATATTAAAATGTGTAATTAAATTATTAATTAAAAATGAAATAAATTCATGTAATTTATTTAATTAGTTAAGTTATGTGACATTCCACTTATATGATAAAATTGTTTCTATTATAAAGGTGGGATGTCACAATCCATGAATTTAACAATTAATTTGCAATATTATCCTTTATTAAATATTGATAATTTATTATTAATTAAGTATATATAATCAATTCTACTATATATTTAAATTTTTTCAAAATTAATTATTTCAAGAATTGAAAAATAATAAAAAAGTTATCATATGTTATAATGTTTAATTACATTACTAAGAAATATTTTTTTTATTAATAATTCAATGCATAATAATAATAATAATAATAATAATAATAATAATAATAATAATAATAAAAAAGCAATTAGTTGAAATTAAAAAAATTATTTTTACTTTTGTAGAATTAAGGATAATATTAGGGACAATTTTAGAATAAAAAAAATTCACAACAATCTCTCATTAATTAAAATTCATAGATTTTGAACTTTTCCACCTATGAGGTGGAAAATTAAATTTTTTAAAAATAAAGAATTTTGGTGGATGAGAGATTTTTCAAAATCCATAAATTTTGATATTTTTTAAATGGTCAAACAATAAATTTGACATAAATGTATAAATTATTCAAAATTTCTCTTTTAAAATTCCTCAATCTAAATATAGCCATAATGTATTTCTAAAAAAGAAGATATTAACTAATATATTTAACCAAATCTGGGGATGTACTAATAATATATTCAAAGTAATTTATAAAAAATTAGTAAATAAAATTAAAAAAATTTTAAAATTTTGTTTTTTACACTTAGTAGCAAACAAGCAAATGAATCTTCCTCGCAAAAAAAAAAAACAAAAAATAAAAGAAGTTAGAAAGTTTCAACGGTTTCTCTTCTCTCTTCCCTCTCTTAACCAACCTTCCTTCAATTTTCCCGGTTCACTCGCCACTCTTTCTTCCTTTGATTCTTTCTTCTTCTTCTTCCTTTTAGTTAAAGCTAAAACACTCCATTTACTTTCCTCTTTCTGCCTCCTCCATTCTTTTAATGAAAAATTCTTATTAGTCTTCCATTTCGCATCTCGGATTCAACTCACCGTTTCCCGCCATTGATCATATTGACTCGGTCTCCACTCAATGGAGAATTTGATATCTTTGGTGAACAAAATACAGAGGGCCTGTACAGCCCTTGGTGATCACGGAGAAGAAAGTGCCTTACCTACTCTTTGGGACTCTTTACCCGCCATTGCTGTTGTTGGTGGCCAGGTATTGCTCTTGTTTTGTATCTCTTTTAATTGTTGAGGGCATTTTAGTGATCCAAGTGAACGAAATTCTCCAAATTTCTTTTATTTTCTCTTCTTTTCATCGCAATTGCCCTGAAACAAACACAGTGTTATGTTCCTTTGTCTCTGCTTGTACTTCATTTATGGATCGTTATAACATTGGATGCGTCTTGTTGGATCTTATTTTGTTTGTGATTCGGTTATTTTGAATCCTTTTGGAGCTGATTTTGTTCGACTTGCGAAATCTTTTGCGTCGTTATTGTTATATTCGACCATCTATTGTTATTCATTGTTTGTAGAGTTCTGGCAAATCTTCAGTCTTGGAGAGCATTGTTGGAAAGGACTTTTTACCTCGTGGAGCTGGTAATTCATTCTGTTAATTATATTCATCTCCGCAGACATGAATATGCAAATGATTTATGTGCAAGCATGTGTCTTCCTCCTTTTGTTGCGATGATCCAGTACTTTGAATGTAGGGATTGTTACACGGCGTCCTCTTGTCCTGCAGCTTCATAGGATTGATGATGGGAAAGAATATGCTGAGTTTATGCACCAAACAAGGAAGAAATACACTGATTTTGGTAATACTATCTATCAGAGAAGGGTGCCACTTTTTTTCTCTCTGCTCCTTCTGGTCTTAATAACAACTATCATTATCTTTTGAAGCTACTACTAGTGAATACAAAAATAATGATAACAAATTTATATAAAGTTGTGTTTGGTTGACTTAATTTTTTCTGGCAACTATTTGATATATCTCTCTTTGCCTCAATTGCTTATCTTATTTTGTTGCGTATAGCTGCTGTCAGGCAGGAGATATCTGATGAGACTGATAGGGAGACTGGCCGCACTAAACAAATCTCTACTGTTCCAATCCATCTTAGCATCTTTTCCCCTAATGGTGAGTTGCAGATGCTAATTATATCCTTAATTCTCAAATTGTACGTGGTGTAGGCTTTTAAACAATCAGATATGTTTATTTTGTACGAAGTGATTTGTTTACATGGATGTTTTTGTTCTTCATGAAGAATTTAAGGGTTAAGAATTAATTACTTATCCTCATTTTCTTTGTCATTATTACTTTGTATTGACATATAGTGAACTTCAATTTGTTTTGTTTTTTTTCTTAATAAGTTAAACATAAACGATTATCATCACTACTTACATAATTTTCGTAATTTACCTCATAAATTGGTTTGAATTTCAAATTAGTCTCTGAAGATTTCTGTTTATTTTTTATTTTAAATCATTTTTGTTTGAGTAGTCTAGAATTGGCAATTGTTTGTTGCTATTGCATATCTTCTTCTTGAGCTTCTGATATATATCATATTTTTTGATCCTCACAGTTGTTAATTTGACATTGGTTGATCTTCCTGGTCTCACTAAAGTAGCTGTTGGTGAGTTATTTGTTACTTAACTTGTGTCTGTTAGTTTTTCCCCCCTATATTATCAATTATTATAGGACTTACAGACAATATCAATTCTATATTGTAGAGGGTCAACCAGAAAGTATTGTGCAAGATATTGAGAATATGGTTCGATCATATATTGAGAAGGTAATGTTGTCACTTGTTCTGAAAGTCTTCATATGAAGATGTGAAAGTATTTTATCCGCTTGGTGACTGGGTCGAACTTAATGGAACCTATTAGATGTCTCAAGTCTTTTGATCATGTCTATTTATCATAAACACTTGAAATTACAAAATGGAGAATATTAATCAGATTAGGTGAATGGTTTCCTGACATATGATAGTATAATATCTAATATCTGTAGTACCCCTGGATTATATCATATGCACGAGATGTGCTTTTGGTAGGCACTCTCTATAATCCGTTGGTTGGATCAATTTTAAGGGAATTTTATTAAAACATACAGTTCTGTTATTGCAGCCGAACTGCATTATTTTAGCAATTTCTCCTGCCAATCAAGATCTTGCTACATCAGATGCGATTAAGATCTCTCGAGAAGTTGACCCCAAAGGTAAGATTTCAGACTATTGGTTCTCATAACTCTCTCTGTGTTCCACCTAATACGTTGATTCACATTATTATTTTGCTGAATTAGGTCAACTTTATCATGAAATTACTATTAATTGAAGATAATTAGACAGAATCGATGATTTGCATAATAGTGCAATAATGAAACATGAAAAGGGGAATCCAATTTTTGGTGCAGCGGAACATGTTAATTTTTTATTCCTTAACTGGGGAGACTGATAAAATGCAACCCATGGGGGTTGGTTATCAACTGGACAACAAAACTTGGGTATATATGTTTTGTTACTTTTAGTTTTAAGATTCAAATATCGATGGGGAAACTGCATTTTTACTGAACAACATTAAACATATTCCTTATTTGTGTGGCAAAGGTGTTTTGAGTTCTACAGGTTTAATTTCTATAACTTTCTTTCTTTTTAGCAAAATGATTGATGTCTATGTTTTATCCTTCTATATGGATTACACAAATTCAATTTGTTTGATTATCCAATGTTAGGGAAGAGGACATTTGGAGTTTTGACGAAGATTGATCTTATGGACAAAGGGACTGATGCAGTAGATGTAAGTTCACTTATTCTTTGCCTTTATGTCATTGTATACAGTTTCTCATATTGCCTAAAAAATTTGGTTTCAACACTTGATGACGTGTTAAACGATTTAAGAAGTATCTTGTTGATAGTACTCTGACATTTAATGTATATAATGGCAACAAAGTTAAGGTTCTTGTTATATTTTTATATAATGATAGCATTCGTACGTATTATCTACAATTTTAGTGAACTGGAGGGATAATATCTAGATGTTGCAGTTAAAAAGTCCTCAAAATTTGTCATTCATTATTACTAAGATGGAAGTGCTCAATTTCCATGACAATGTATTGTCCCTAATATTTTGGCTTTATACAGATGTTGGAAGGGAAATCATATAAATTGCAATTTCCTTGGATTGGTGTTGTTAATCGCTCTCAAGCTGACATCAACAAAAGCGTGGATATGATTGCTGCTCGACGTAGAGAAAAAGAATATTTCCAGAGTAGCCCAGAGTACCGGCATCTTGCTCATAGGATGGGCTCTGAACATTTAGGAAAGATGCTATCTAAGGTACTTGCAATGGCTGTTGTGACATTTTGTAAATAAGCATGTTGAAGATTTTACATGAATTCTGTTCATTATAATCTTAGATTAAAATGCTTTAAATAAAATGACATTTATTCTGTTGTAAAGTTAATCTTAGCTAATGTTGGTGTGCTGGTATGGTCGAATTTCAGCATCTAGAGCAAGTTATCAAGTCTCGCATACCTGGCCTTCAGTCTCTTATCAACAAAACTATTATAGAACTGGAAGCAGAATTGAGCCGTCTTGGGAAGCCTATTGCTGCTGATGCTGGGGTGAGTATCGAATTTATTAGTGCTTCAATTTCATCCGCTTCTATTTCCTTTTGGTTCGTTACATTACTGTCCCTTTCAACTGGCTGTCTTCCTTTTCCCTTTCAGTTTTCATTAAAATGTATAGAAAACTTTATTTTTCATTGTGAAAAGAAATGATAATTTGTATAATTTCTTTCCAAATGCAGGGAAAGTTATACATGATAATGGAAATCTGCCGTGCTTTTGATCAAATATTTAAAGAACATCTTGACGGAACGTATGTATTTTTGAATCTTTATAATTGAAAGGAACAAAGTGTTATTTACCTGGTGGGTTAGCATTTTGTATTGAGTTGGATAATAACTGTTGTCTGCAGACGTGCTGGAGGTGATAAAATATACCTTGTGTTTGATAATCAGTTACCTGCTGCTTTGAAGAGGTTGCAATTTGATAAGCAGTTAGCAATGGAAAATGTACGGAAGCTAATAACTGAAGCTGATGGATATCAGCCACATCTAATTGCTCCTGAACAAGGTTACCGCCGTCTTATTGAATCTACTCTAGTAACTATCAGAGCCCCGGCTGAGGCAGCTGTTGATGCAGTATGGATTCGTACTATAGCAAGCATTTCTATTACAAAATCATAATTTTTCAATGATTATATTAATAGTTAATATCTTATTTGAGAGGAATCTAACAATCAATGTGCACAGTTGTGCATCAAGTGTGTGCACATACATACTCTCGTCTTTTCCTCCCAAATTGAAGTAACTAAATATTTTGTTACCTTGATCTTATACATTCTGTTTTCTTTTTATTTTTGGAGTTTAAAATTTTTACAACATCTTTTGCTAAGATTTGCAGTTTCTTCTAGGTGCTGCAAGAAAAATCTAGAGAAAGAGAGGCATTTCTAGTTTGGTGAGGAGTGGAATGACATTAGAGTTGTGCTTGGCATATATTGCTTGCTTGTGAAGTCTTGCATTCAACACTATCTTGTTTCTTGTTTGTTACCGCAGAGATATTTCCATTAAAATGTTACAAATTAGTATGATCTCTTCTCTCATAATTTCAGGTCCATGCTATACTCAAGGAGCTGGTTCAAAAGTCTATCAATGAGACATCGGCAAGTATCTGCAATGTCATTTTAATGACCTCCATTAAATTTTATATCCCTCAATCTCAATCAGCCACATGCATATTTACTTGCTTTAACAAGTATATAAAAAAAACTACATTCAGGATACTAGCTGATAAATTCTATTTTGTTGCTCATAAAATGAAATACGGATTCTTCGAGCTTCACATAAAGGAGGAAAGTTGAAGAAATTGAAGTGCATTTGGTGTAAAGATTAATTTTAACTAATGATTGTGATAAGTGTCCCTACATTGTTTTTCTCCTTGGAAGCTATGTCTACGTTTGGGTAAATCTCATTTGTAGAATTTTCACCTTAGTGGTTCTATTTCATATTAGGAACTTAAGCAATACCCTGCTTTAAGAGTCGAAGTCAGCAATGCTGCTATTGAATCTTTGGATAGGATGAGAGAAGAAAGCAGAAAAGCAACATTGCAGCTAGTTGATATGGAGTGCTGTTACTTGACTGTTGAATTTTTCCGGAAGCTTCCACAAGATGTTGAGAAGGGTGGCAATCCAACACATTCAATTTTTGACAGATATAACGATTCATATCTCAGGCGAATTGGTAAGTAGCTAGAAGTGCATTTATGGTAATAAAATATGACTGGAACATAAAAATATGGGAAGATATTGATTTGTTGTAAGGGACTGACATATTCTAGATTATCTAAGCCAATGATCTCCTGCTTCGTTGAAAAGTGATGGTGCATATTCGGAAACTTGCCCTCACCTCATAACTAGAATAGAAAAGCTAGCAACTTTTCTTTTTTCTCCTTTATTTGGATACATACCCCTGGTTTACAAGCAATGAGACCCACATGAGAAAAATTTAGTTGATATATGGAATTCAAATGATAGGTAAGGTAAAAGAGAATGTAGTACAGAGGAGGTAGCTAACAGCAAGTTGAATTAATGACAGATGGCAATATATTTAACAGTCCATCTCCACACCAGCCTCTGCAAAAAATAGAGAAAATGAAAGCTCCTGTACCGTATTAGAAAACCCAAAACTAAGTTCAAAACCTAATCAGTAGGCTATAAGAAAGCTCTATTGATTTTGATTTTGTATTGTTGTCAATGAACAGGAAGTAATGTGTTGTCCTACGTCAACATGGTGTGCGGAAGTTTGAGGACCTCCATCCCCAAATCTGTTGTCTATTGTCAAGTGCGGGAAGCCAAACGCAGTTTGCTCGATCATTTCTTTGCAGAATTGGGTGCAAAAGAGGTGAGAATTGCATAGTTCTTTTTTCTTTTCTCTTAATTTTCTTTTAGCCAAATGGTGCTAATTGGTTATGTATTTATATGTTTCAGACAAAACAGTTGGCTAATTTGTTGAATGAGGATCCAGCAGTGATGCAACGGCGTACCAACCTTGCAAAAAGACTGGAGCTGTATAGAAGTGCCCAGACAGAGATAGATGCAGTGGCATGGGCCAAATAAAAATAATAGTGAAAGAGAATCTTTCGATAGAAAATTATACTATTTACCAATTTTTAACTTTTTCTTTTAAAAATATTCATACTTTTTTTTTCATTTTTTTTATTAAATGTCACTTTTCAATTTTATTTATTTTTTTTTCATGTTTTATTTTCAAATCCAATCAGGTGGTTCCATTGAATGTATGACTATGAGTTCATCGACTTCTATCCTTCTACTTAATCGCCCTATTCAACGATATCCCTTGTGCTTTTCTACATCAAACCCAACTATAGAATTCAAAGACCAAAGTAATTGAAAAATCCATATGATCCAAAAAATGTTGACAACCTGCTGAAATTTGATTGATTACAGATAAGTAGAACCTGAATAAGTTAACAATGAAGTTAGCAATAAGAAAATTCCTGTAATTCCTTGTGGATTGCTCTGTCCAGTAAATGATGCGACTAGGATCGGAACTATAAGGTTCTGACTTCTAATTGAGCCAATTATCTGCGACAATCTCCGTCGCAATGGCTTATAGTAGTAGTTTGAAAATGTCATGATCTTGGATCATAACCAGTGGAGAAAAAGACTTGTGATAACAAGTCATAGTAGACTGTAAAAGATGATCACCTCAAGACCTTGCACCCCAAGAGACCATAGGAACCAACGCAAAATTGATGAAAGATATCTTAGGAGAAGACCTAAGAACAATGGAAGATCGTAGAACATCATGACCTGAAGATGATGTACTAAAGATCGTAGCCATTATAAAAGGAAATAATCCAACAATATCTGATTATGGGAGTCAGTAGATCGTTATGACCTGAGAAGGGGACATAGTTACCATGGTATCCGTAATCTGCATTTAATGAGTCTGACAGTGGCAGATGGTGCATTAAATGCATAAATGGCTGATAGGGGACATATGATAACTTTAGACAGAAGGCAAATGTCCAATCTACCTAAGGAGATGATCATATAGGGTTAGCTACTCATTCTATAGCTAGGAGAAGGTATTACCTAACATGACCAATCTCCAAATAGGGGGTATAAAATCCCTTCTTTACTATGTAAACACTAAGCTAATTCTCACATTTCAACTCCATTATCATTTTACTATCTTCTTCTTCTCTTTGTATCTGACTTAAGCATTAGAGTGGCTACGTTAGAACACTACCGACCAGCAATTCTTATATGTTTTTGGTCTGATAGGAACTTAGTTGAAGAAAGAGTTATCAAATTGGTGTGATGAGTGTGGATCCTGTCATGGCCAAGGAAAAGAGAAAAGGGAGAGAAAAAAGTCCCAATGATCATACACTTGATCAAACCCCACAATCAACCATATTGATTTTACATGTCAACACTACATCCCTACAAAATTTACAAAAGCTCCTTTAAGCTATAACCACAGGTTTTCGAGACCCTGACATAAATAACCTGCCAGATATTCTACCCATCCTAAAGGAACTTACAACCACTATGATGGAGATGCAAAAACAAATTGATCAATTGAAAGCCTAACAACATGATCACACTTTAAACATACATAACCAGGAAACTATAGCACCTAAACCTTCATTATTAAAAAAAAAACACATTTGAGATCTTTGACTCCCAACAAACACCACCGAACCTCCCTAACACACCCATCACAAAGGCAGACCTTTACAACATTGTCAAAAATTTACTGAAGAAGTTGCAACCCCAACCTGGCGACTTTGAGTACAGTCTTAGGCATACCTTACCATCAGCTGATTCCATTCTAGAATCCTTTTCCTGATATGAAGTTGCCACGATTACCTACTTATGATGATATAGGGAAATCTAAAAGGTAATCATGGATTTGGTCCTCAATTTTGAACCATCATGGCCCTTTACACCACTCAGGATTTGGTCTTTTGCAAGGTCTTTCCTACCACTTTTGTAGGTTTGGCTCAAAAATGGTGTCAAGGTCTCAAACTAAACAATGTGTATTCTTTCGAATAGCTTGCTCAAATGTTCAACACACGTTTTATCACGAATATGAGGATAAGGAAGGTGTCAGCCGATTTTCAGAAGGTCTACTAGAAGAAGGAGACCTTTCAAGAATTTATAGGACTTTTTAATAAGAAAGTGGTGATGGTTGACGATTTGAATTATATTGTCGCGATTAGAGCCTTCACTATAGGTACCACCTCCAAATTTTTGTACAAATCCCTCAATTTGGAGAGACCACGAACCTTCAAAGAGCTAATGTTGCAAGCAAGTCAACATATCCAATTTTAAGAGACTACGAGAGTAGATGGTGACACTCCAGAATTGTGCACACTGAATATGGCACGGTCAGTTGAGCACAAAGAGCACCATATTGGGAACCCATAACAACTTGGGAGCCTTGAACATCGAGACTAACAATTATATCATGGAAGATCCGATCGAAAACATAGATATTGAGAATGATCCCATCCATATGAGAAGAAATAAAATCCACAAATCGGATACTTAACAATGAAGATTCTGGTTAGTAATAAGGAGACCATTATGCGATACCATAAAATGGCCAACAAAACTTGTTTGATGGCATTAAAAAGTGTCGTGGAGACTTTGAAAATGGAACTTATGCAGAAAAAATCGATGTTGGAAATGGTAAGGTCTTCAAGATCAGGAAAGTCTTAGACAAGGATAACCATAATGAAATGGATAACTTATATCAAATCCCTTAAAGAATCAAGGGAGAAATTACCAAGAGTTCATATTAAATACGGCCATTCGTATTTTTTTTTTAAAAATTAGCTTCGTGACATCACTGAAAAACTGTCGAGCATAAATGATCGACATATTGGTAGGGGAGGTATGATAACATGTTATAGTAAACCGTGAAAGATGATCATCACCTTAAGACCTTACACCCCAAGAGACTATAGGAACCAATGCAAAGCATATGCAAGATCGTCTTAAGAGAAAACCTAATAAGGAGAATGGGAGATCGTAGAACATCATGACCTAAAAATGATGTACTAAAGATTATAGACTATTGTAAAGGGAAATAAGCCAACAGTAATCTCTAATTATAAGAAATTATAGACTGTTATGACCTAAAAAGGAGACATTTCCAAGGTATTCGTAGTCTACATTTAATGAGTCTGATAGTGGCAGATGGCACATTAAATGCATAGAAGACTGACAAAAGACACATGATGATAATTTGGGATAGAAGGCAAATGTCCAATCTATTTAGAAAGATGGTCATATAGAGTCAGCTACTTATTTTGTAGCTGGGAGAAAGTGTGACCTGACATGACAAGACTCCAAATGGGGGTTATAAAATCCCTTCTTCATTAGGTAAACACTAAGCTAACTCTCACATTTTAACTCTATTATCATTTTACCATCTTTTTCCTCTCATTGTTTTTGACTTAAGCATCGGAGTGGCCATGTCGGAACACCACTAGCCAGCCATTCTCATCCATTTTTAGTCTTGTAGGAACTCAGTTGAAGAAAGAGTTATGAACTTGCATAGAAGAATTATAGAAGGAAAGAAGAACAATAAATAGATAAAGGAAAAAGAGAAAGAATTGACAGAAAATATTTCTATAAAAGAATTGGCTTAAGTTACACCTAGCTTATTGAAGATGTTTGTTTTTGCCATTTAGCCCCTTGAAATGATTTTTGGTCCACTTAGCCACTTGAACTCCTTTTTTGGTCCATTTTGCCACTATCTGATTCATAAAACTGAACATATGGCTCCTTATTACTGACATGGCACCATTAACCAAGAAAAATATTTTTCCTTTTTATGTCAGTATTGGGGAGCTCCATGCACGTTTTATGAATTGAACAGGAGGCAAGATGGACCAAAAAAGGAGTTCAAGTGGCTAAGTGGATCAAAAATCACTACAAGGGGCTAAATGACAAAAATGAACATATGCAGGGGGCTGGGTATGACTTAAGCCAAAAGAATTTGTATTTTTGGGTCAATTTGAGTATACTTTGCTAAATTTTGGATAAATTTTAGATAAACATTGAGTATACAACTAACAAAAACACCATTATTATATGATTTTTACATCAAATGATATCATGGAAGAAACACTCTTTAGATATATAATCAAGGTTTCATTCATATTAGATCATTTAAATAATAGTTAATGATTTCTTTTACCTCCACCAACTTGAATTAATTAAAATCCCTAATCAATAAAACTTTAAATTCAATTCCGTTAATCAATAATTATTTGTCATACTTCAAAAAAAAATATTAGAATTTATCTCATTATTTGAATACTGAGAAGATAAGAGTTGAGATACTGAGATAGGAAATTAAAGTATTAGTTTTAGCTTAGTATTGCCATATCAAGGAAAGTTAGCTAGCAGTAGCACTAACTTTGCTTATTTGTTACATTATGTTTATCTTATCTCTTATCCTCTGTAACTTAAATTTATACTTCTCTTGTATTTAAAATGGCTCGCATATGTTTCTCTGTATCAATAAAAAATCATTTATGAATGAGACTTCGTTAAACTCTATTCAAGTCTATCATTGAGTTGCCAGATCAAAATCTTCTATCTTAGGGATTACGCACCTTAGGTTGGTATCTTAGTTCTTTTGTTTGTAATTACTTGATACCTATCTACTTTAGTCTTTATGGTAATAGATATTCAAAAAAGATGTGGAGCTTCTTTCACTCGTTCAAAGAGACTCACTCTTGCTGCCATCAGGTCCAGCTTCTCTTCCAATATTGATTTTAGCATTGGCTAAAGGTTATTGGGTTGGTTTTGTATTTCCTCTCTTCTGCGTATCTCCAACTACATCTTGTATCTACTCTAGGTTTCGATCATGGTGTTGATAAAGATGTTACATATACAATCTATGAGGCATTAACGATTTCAGGAATTCTCTATGCAAGTCTATATTTGGACTCCATTATATTGCCTTACTATACAGGTTTTGATGCCTTGCATTAAGTTCCAGTCTTGCATTTGTAGATAGGAGGTTGCGGAAGGTTGGTCACCTACCAAGGATGGTCAGTGACTACATTTATAATGGACTGTATTTATCTAATAGGAAATGCTCCCCCCTTTAACTAAACCATATTGCAAATTATAGCTTTGGGAAGTGTACTATTGATTTGCCTTCATCTGATAAAGCTCTCTATTCAAATAGCATAATGTAATTTGGTAAAAGTAAATTACATGGATACCAATAGAGTCTCAGTTAATTTATTTATGAGTGAGTACAAATGGTGGAACAATATATAAGGAAATCAAATGTATAATGTAGCAAGTACAAATGGTGGAACATGCATATAACAGTGGCTAAATTTTGTTCAGAGTATTCTAGAATGAAGTTTTTCTCATCTATTATTGAAATAAACCTAAAAAAGTGTTTATATACATAGTTGACTATATCTAATAATAATAAAAAATTTCCTATATATAAAAACGACATCATATAGAAAAGCATAAGTTAAATATTATCTTTAGTGCAGGAATAAAGACAATGATCACTGGCAGATTGATGAAAACCATAGGAATGAATGAAGCTTATGAATAAACTCTTCATTCCATTGTCTCGAAGCTCGGTGAAGACCATAGAGAGATCTAACTAACTTACAAACCTAACTAGGGGTAGTCTTCGTGTACTCCTCAGGAGGAAGCATTTGCAAATCTTCCTCTATAAAACCATGTAAAAATGCATTATTCATAACCAAATGATAAAGAGTCCAATGGTGAGCTATTGCAATAGCTAAGAATAGCCGGACAATGACAGTCTTGGCAACTGGTGAGAAATTTTCAGTAAAATCAATACTTGAAATCTGATTGAAACCTTTAGCTACCAAACGGGATTTGTACCTGTCAATAGAGCGATCAAGTTTTTATTTCAACTTATAAACCCATTTAGACCCAATGGCCTTTTTGTTTGGAGGTAAAGTGGTGAGATCCCATGTGTGGTTTGCTTCTAGAGCATTTAATTCTACCTCCATGGCTTGGACCCATTTCTGGTGCTGGGCTGCCTCACTATAACTTTTTGGTTCCTATTACCTAGTGTATAACCAAGGTAAACAGATTTGATAGACTTAGGAGTAAACTTATGTTTAGATAAAGCAACAGATTTAGCAAATACATGGCAGCCAAAGGTTTTAAGTAGGTTGTAATCTAGTTTAAAAGAGAGAAGAGCTTCAAAAGGGGTTTTCCTATTGAGTATTTTAGTAGGAAGACGATTAATAATGAATATGGCATGAAGAATAGAAGCTGCCTAGAGATCATAAGGTAAACCAGATTGGAACATAAGTGCCCTGGCAATCTATAGTATGTGCCATTGCTTCCTCTCCGCAATACCATTTTGCTAAGGAGTATAGACATATATGGTTTGATGAATGATACCAAAGGATGATAACAAATTTTGACAATCGCGCATAGCAAATCGCAACAGAGGCATGAGCAAATGCGACTGGCAATTGATAAGCCGATCGCAAATGCTTCAAGCTGCCCTTAAACGCCTGGCATTTTCTGGACTGCAGCCAAAAAGCTTTTAAAAATATAACCATAACCACTAACAGGCGAGATCCCTCTTCGATACCTCTGATCTCTCCTCTCTCACAGCTCTCCGAACCAGCCTTCTTTAAACCCAGCCACTACACTTCGGCATCAACGAAGCATCGTTTCTATGCTCTAACTTTAATACTAACAATTCTGGCACCATCGTCAATGAGTACGACAATGAATCATCCATGCACACTTTTACAACTACTTATCTCGAGACGAATGTCGGAATTTCGGTTACTGCCGCTGGCTCTGGTGGAGGCAGCAGCTCTTCGACTCTCAACACTAAGTTTGAAGCGAGAGGTGACGTTTTGGGTAACGAATTCAGAATTTACTCCAAGTTCATCCCTGGGTGCTAGATTATTATTATTTAAGAAGTATAGATCTGTAATGTGATTTAGGTAATTGAATCAAGTTCAATAAAAACACATTGTATAATTTGAGAAATCTTAACCGCAATTTAAACTTTTTGGTGGCTTTGTACTTTACATTTTTTCCGTTTTGCTGTATGTAAGGGTCTTGATTCTATATTTGTATTCACTTTATCAATTTGAATTGTTTCAGGAGGAAGCAGGAAGATTGAAGTACATTTGTCCTTCCAATGATGGTATTGATAAGCTTATGGTCTGGTATCTAGTTCTCTTTTCTTCACTACTTGTCTTTTTTTTTTTTATGTCCATTTGTCTTAGCCTGCTTAGTTTTCTAGGTATTTTAGGTTTTAGTTGTGGCAGTATAAATTGAAACTTTTGCCTTTGCCTTGTATTTCTCAAGTTGATAGGATTGAAGAACCTATTTGCCATGCAATTTCCCAACATGCCTAAAGAATATATTGTCCGTCTTGTTATGAACAAGTAATGCATATGAAAATCTTCTAGAAGTGCATTTGAATAGGCTTCTTTTTCCTTTTTTTTTTTCTCTTCGAGCTTAGATAAGAAAATTACTTTTTTTTTTTCTGATTTAAAGCTGAGAAAGTCCTAGTTTTAGGCGTGAATCTATGTATGCTTAGCTGGTTTTGGTTGCCTAGATGAACAAAGGATTACCTTTAGCTGCTTCTGCTTTGGTTGTTGTAATGGGTCTAAATCTCCTTGAGGTATTGATTTTTTTTGCTTATTTTACATTCTATTAATTTTAGTTCCCATATGAGTTGAATGGTCTATTTGAATTATGACCTTATTTAGGTTCTTTTTTGTTATTTATCTTTTCCATTCTGTGTGTATTCTCATTATAGGGACCAATATTGCAGATAATTGAACTATAACTCCCTTCCTTTTTTAACAATTTCGACCCTCATGCTGGTGCTAATTTTCCATCAAGTAATTGGTGTTCTCAAACTTTTCTAATCCTTTGGAAGTCTTCATTGAGCTGATTTGGCTCTCTTGAGGTTTTGATAAAAAGTATGACATTTCCAGGTGTGCAAGCTTATTTAGCTGGGATATGTAGCTGCATCTAAGGTGCATATCCATTGTTCCATTCAATTTTATTCATTTGGGACCACACATACCATTGCAGTTAATCAGAAGAAGCTAATTATTACCTAGTTAACTGCATCTAGTGATTTTGCTTGGTATTTGCTATGAATTAAGCGTACTTAGGTGAGAGGAGAAAGTTTATGACACCCACTATTTTGGACTCCTAGAGCAATGATTTTGTTTACATTTATTCTTCTTTATTTAGAAAACAATTGTTTTGCTATTGTTATTATTAGTAATTGCATTTGTTTGTTTTCTGTGGTGCTTAATTAGTTTGAACTTGAGGATCAATGCTTTCATAAGAGATTTTTGTTAGAACGATAAACATAGTTACAATTGGAGGCAAAACTATCATACTTTGCATTTATAACACGATCCAGTCATAAGGAGGTGGTTTACTTTTCACATATACTACTGCTTCTTTTGTTGGAGCATTGCAAGTATGTGGTTTGTTATGGGGATAATACTACTGTTTTTGGTCAATCCAAGGCGATAAATGTTGACTTGAATGTCTTGTGAAACTACCAATCCCTTTTATTATGCCTGATGTATAATTTCAATATTTGTGTGAGTGAAATGTGTTATGTAAAACCCTTCAGTTGTAAGAACTGACCTATTCATGACTATAGCTTTGTCATTAGACTCTGATTGATCAATTGCCTTGTGTTTCAATTTTCCTTTTATCATTTCAAAGTTGAACTTTTAAGACATTTGTAGAGCCTGCTGTCATTTAGGAAGTTTTCTGCATGGATCAACCCAATGAGGTAAAATTTCATTATCGTTAATGTATAAATTTTTGTAACAAGCAATTGATGTTATACACCTCTATAATCTCTTACATCAATATTTTAGTTATGGAAAAAACCCATGTTCATTGGTTAGATGAATCTATATATGCTTAGATGAACAAGTAAAAGGTTATGGCACAAGATTGATGAATCATTTGAAGCAGCATGCACGTGATGTTAATGGGCTAACACATTTGGTGACGTATGCTGACACTAATGTTGTTGGTTATTTCATTAAACAGGTCAAAGTTTATAATTCTGGCATAGTTTTTTTTGTTAAGGATTATTGATTATTTAAGCGAATTATGGTAGATTGCCCTTGCTAGTAATAGCACATGCCTGAAATATGTTTTTGATTCTGTTTTGTAAAAGCACATACTAAATGATACAAGATTTGATGTGATCACTTAGACACTAGCTGGTTTTGATTCCAGTCTTCATATATATGAAGTTGCAAATATATATTACTGTTATTGAGAGTATCTCTTTAGTTCATGTTTGGAGTTACTAGCTATTTAATAGACTTTTTGAATGGTTTTATTTGTTTCACACTATTATTATTATTATTATTATTATTATTATTATTATTATCTATAAAACATACTGTGCTTTTGAAATAATTGAGGTTTAGTCTCATGCAAGTATTTTTCATACCTCCTCGTCAAGTGATACTTTTGATGCTTTCATTTATCTTTCTCTCGGATTTAGGTTTTTGCTTTTCCTAATGACTTCATATTTTTATTTTGTGACGTTTTCTTCCTCCTGTTGTATTGGTAAATAGACCTGGTCTCATTTTTCCTGATATTTCAGACTAACTTAACATGATTGTACTTGCTTACAAATGCATTAATTAAGGGATCATAATATGTTTTGTTTTCCATGTTTGGAGACTCTGTTGAATGTTATTACGCTCCAAACGATGTTGATTTGTACCTCACTACTATCCTTGTACAATATCAATATTCCAGGTCTCATTTTCTTAGTTTTATTAATTTCTCTCCTTTTATTTCATATTAAAGCAAATATTATATAGAAAATGCTAAATTCGTGGAAAGTGATCCTAATTAATGTTAGACTTGTTTAAAATGCATAGAAAGTATACATAAAGTTACTATTGATAAATGGTATATTATTTCTAGTTCTAGCTTTATAATTTAATTTAGTTAAAGTATGATAGTTAACTATTGTAATTTTATGTTTTCCTATTTGTATTTAATTTGTTTGTAGGCTTTCAAAGGCGAATCATATTGTCAAGAGAACATAGATTAAATTCGACAAATATGGTCATATTTCTTTCTAAGTGATTGTATATAAATTTTTAATATATTAGATTGTGTAAGAATATTAATTGAGTATTTATAAATTATGTATATTTGGATATTATTGAGCATAGATATGTAACGTTGTTTATAGAAATTGTTAAGTATTTATGAATGGTTTTTGAAATTTAGATCATATTGAAGTCTTATGAATTTTGTGGCTTGTGAACTTAATATTATAGATATTGGAAAAGCATATTGTGGCTTGTATGTTGTAATTATATGATGCATGTAAATATTTGAGGTTTATAGGTTTTTTATATTGAAAAAGCCTACTAACTCGTAAATATTATAGGTTTCTGCATATATAATTTTAGAAATTCAAAAAAAAAAAAACCTCATTTGCTATTGTTTTTGGAAAAGCCTATCACATTTGGTTTGTTTTTTTGCTGTTGTCTTATAAAAAAACAGTAGCAAAAAGTAGACAAAATGTGATAGACTTTTGGAAGATTGTCGCAAATGGTGCACCAAATACAACTAGTTTTTATAAGCCTGTTGCATTTGATGTTCTTTTGCTGTTGTCTTCTAAAAAACATCAGCAAAAAGTCAAACTAAATACAACATGCTTTTAGAAGACTGTCACAATTGGTAAACTAAATGTGACTAGTTTCTAGAAGCCCGTCACATTTGGTCCGACTTTTTGCTGCTGTTAAAGTCAAGTCAGTATTTGTGATTCTTTCATTTTTGCCACTCGTATAACTGTCGTAAAAGGTCTAAAATAATAATCACACAAGATTATTTTCTGTACTAGTGGACAATCATAGGGGTTGGTGATAGATTCATACTGTTCTTTTGTTTTGTATTGTATTTAGGATTGAGAGTAGTTACATTTGTACATGCCTTAGACACAAAGGACATATAAATTTATAACTCCTCATTTAGTTTATAAAAGTTTTTGTTAAATTTCGGCTAGTGAAGCCAGAATATGTATTTTGTTAAAGTTTAAGGAAATTTTTATTTATTCATGTACACATGTTTTATTTTAGTAAGATAACATGACCATGGTGCATTAACAAGTTTTTAATTGATCATATTTTTGAAATTCATGCATGGTAACATCCTTGATGTAATTAGAAGGAATTCTAATTATATTAAGGGGTGTTACAATTACGATGCTTTCACACTTGTGGCTAAACTTGTCACTGTTCGGCTTCTTCTTTCCATTGTTGCAATTAAAAATTGGTTACTGCACCAACTTGATGTTAACAATGCATTTCTTTAAGAAAATCTCAATGAAGTATATGTGAAACTTCCTCCAGGATTTTCTCGCAAGTGAAAGACTTGTGTATGTAAATTAAACAAATATATGTATGGTCTTAAATAGACTTCTAATTAATGGTCTTATTCATTGAGGTTTCTATCAATCTTTTTCAGATATAGACTTTTTATTTATATTCGTGATGAAATTTCTATTTTTATCCTCGTCTATCTTGATAATTGTTGGAAAAAAAAATGTGATTATAAGCCATTTTGAGAGGATTATTCGGGTGGGTCCCACAACTCGGTTTTGGGAAAAAAACTCGGATATATGTTCCTTGACATGAGGACTATGAATTAATGTATTCATATGCTCAAAATGGAAAATGTGTGAATAGAAATTGAAGCTTAAAGTAAGCACAATGATAAGGAGATTTAAAGGTGAAAAGTGAGTGGGAATTTGTCCCACATCACTAAGAATTGAAGTTGGACTTGTGTTTATATATAGAAATACTTTCTTACATGGATAAGAAAAGTAGAATGGAAGGCTCTCTCTCGCGCGTTCAGGCGCAGGGGGGGTGCAAATCCATGGGCCGGGATGGCCCAATGCGTGGGTGTGCGACCTGCGTACACGAATGTCGGTCCAAAATCTCGTGGTCCTGAACAAGCCCAATTTTTTCAATTTATTTTTTTTTATTTATGGAAAATTTGGCAACACTCCCGTGTTGATCCACACGGTTGGCATTCTGCCACGCCTGTGTGGATCCACACGGTCGTGTGGATTCGACACTCCCGTGTGGATCCACACAGCTAGGCCACTAACACGCCCGTGTGGATTCTATTCCAGAATAAACCTTTGAGTTTCATGTCTTTTGGAATGTCAATTTCTGATGTTTCAAAGATTAATTTCCACACGGTCGTATCGTTTTGCCTGCAGGGGAGTATAAGGCATATCCACACGGTCGTGTGGATCCATACGCCCGTGTAGATTCTGTTACAGAATGAACCTTTGAGCTTCATGTCTTTTGGAATGTCAATTTCTGATGTTTCAAAGATTAATTTCACCATTATTTGAGAGTTACAAAGGCATTATTATCAGCCTTTAAAAGAAATTAATCACAATTAATCCATTATTATCAGGCTGTAAGTAGGTGTTGTGTGTTCAACAACTACTTGAATCTGTTGTATCCTGGGAGACAAACGCCGGTTATCCTAAACACCCGTGTAGGAGGCGAATTTGTCTTAAGGAAACTGTGTGCTACACAGGCCTCAGATTGGTTTTTCCATTTTCTACTATATTTTGAATATTGAATTAACATTTCTCCTATCCTATTTCTTGTATTTGATTTCTAACAAAACATTAGCAAGATATTGTATGAGTGTTGACCTCTGACATCAAAATGTACGATTTTTGTAAATTTGTAATGAAGGAGATATTTTTAAAATTTATAAAATCCAGCGTAAAAATTCCCTCGAAAGAGACCATCTCATATTATGTACAAAATTATTTATCAACAGAAATCATACATTTTGATGATGGAGGTAAACATGCATACAAGATCTTGCTAACGATCTCATCCGCACAGATCTTCTAAGCTATTCTCAAGTTTGATTACAATAGGCGGATAGACATCTTGTGTACTACAAAATTAAGTAATTACCAATTTGAAAAATTAAGGTCAAAACTAATAAAGAAAATAGAATTTTTTTTTTCACTTAACTTCTTGATCTTGTGATAGCTTTAACTTTTCTTATTGAAAGAATAAAAAAAAATTTCTCTCTCTTTTTCTTCTTTTTCTCCGCAAAATTCTTTCTTTCACCAAAAAAAATATATATTTTCTTAAGTTTGTGACCAACAAACTTAAAAATACTAAAGCCAAAATATCTCTAGATAGATATGGACTCTTATCCCAATTTAGAATAGAATTTGTCAATTAAAATAAACAATAATTCATTATCTTATTTTCATTTAAATAGAAAATAAATAAATGATTTCAATTTTATCTCTTAGAATATTTCTAATTAAGATAAAATTTCTTATGAGATAATTTATCTATTTTAAATTTAATTCTAATTAAATTAGAATTTCTAAAATTTAAAATAATTATCTAATAAATATTATTTTTCACATATCATTCAATAAGATATTAATTTTAATTCACTTG
>CATIWF010224621.1:0-50315 GCA_949630135.1 Balakata baccata
CTTATTTTATATTTTATTCTACTTAAAAGAAAAATTTTATATTATTTACAAATGTTTTGATATTTGGTTTTATAAACCGTAACACTACTTATCAGTCTGGTATACGATGGTGTATACGGAAGGATAAGGGGTGTTACAGAAAAGATAACTAAAAAAACATAAGCAAAGTGATACTTGATTAGCCTAATCAGGAGCTTGACTCCAATTTTTCACAAGTCAAGCAAAAAGTATTTAAAATGTTGTTTGTATCAGAATTTTGTAACCCAAAATGGAGATCTAAGCTAAGTATATAGTTGAAGCACAAAATTGATAGTTAATTAGAATTCATATTCACGAGGAGTCAGACAATTAGCAAGAAACAATTAAAAAAAAATTCTTAGAGAATAAGAGCAATATATGAAGAGCTGGAGAGAGAATACATAAAGTGGAGATCATGGCTCAACACTTATTTTGGCCTTGATACTATAAAAAGAAGAAATAGCTACAGAGAAGGGGAACTAACAACTCAATCAACAAACACGAAAAATACTCAACAATTACTTAAATTTAGTCAAAGTTTTCGAGCAAATTTGTTTTAGCATCTGTCTTGTTGGCATTAGCTTAAGTTGTTCTTGCTTTTATTTAGCTTTATTGTAGTTCATCAATTCATTTTCATCAATGAAATTTACTTTCTTCAACATTTATTTTATCCAAGTTTTATTTTATCCAAGCTTTATTTTCTTCTATTGTTCAATTTATTTGCTTTATTCCCAAAGTTTAATTTTCATTCACTATTAATATTTTTTCAGTAGCAATCAAATTTAAATGTATTGTCAAGGAAATATAGACATTTACAGTCAATAGATTAGAAGTTAAGGCGTAAATTTAATTTTAGTTTGAAAATACTTTAATTTTCTAGCACACGCATTTTATTTTTGCAACTAACAACAATAACAATCAATTGATTAAAAAAACTTAATATATAAAACATCATCTTAACTATCATTAACTAATTTTTTTTATAAAAAAAAAGACTAAAAAAAGAAAATTTATAACCAATTTATATATTAGCAAATTTTAGTTACATATTTTGTGTAACTAAAATTTTGACTTGCATATTTTGCTTTGGCTTCTACTAAATAATGAAAATTAAGTGGCGTTTTACAGATAAAGAATCGTCTTGGTTTTGAGAATGTCAATTATTGAAGATGGCCGACAGAGAAAAGTAGACAGTTGATGATAATAGACAGCTGGTGGTCGACAAAATAAGGTAGGCAGCTGGTATTATTTTTAATAAAGTAGCCGTTATTTTCTTGTAGTGAAGAAATGGCTGACAGTCGTATTACTAAACTTTTTGACTCTTTTTTTATACATAATATAAAATAAAAATTACATATTAAATTTCAAAATTATAATCTGACTCTTGAGAATCTGGAAGATCATCTCTTGGATTATTGTCTTCTGAGTTACTAGTGCTATTCATTTCTGATGAATATTTATGTAATAATTACTGTAATTCTTCTGCTGTCGGGGTTGTGAAGATCATCTAGAAAATTTGCTCTTTAGTAGATAAAAATTCTAGCTAAAAAGCTCAAGGGCTTTCTTCTTAGTATTAGCAAAATAGTTGATAACTGAGTCATAATTATTAAAATTATCCCACATTTACATTGAAATTCTCTATAGAGAGTAAGGAATCTTAGAACAGTTTCCGAATATAAAAAATATGTCAAAGTGCTAATTCATGGGATTCTGAAAATAATAATAAAGCTAACTAATATTTTTACTGGACTGTGCTCTAATGGAAAATAACTAAGATATTTTATTATAGAACATTTGAATATCATGAGGGAAAGCCTCTTTGATAATACCAAAATAATTAAACCATACAAAAAACCAATTTGATAAATCAGCGGAAATTTTAATAGAAAAATCCAGAGTGATTATAATTTTGAAGATAAAATGTCTTATACCAAGCTGCTTGATAGTCATAATAATTATATAAGGATGGAGAAAAAAGAGGTTGAAAAACATTTTCTAGTATGGATCTTTTGATTCCATCTAACTGAAGAAATAATATCTAAAATTTTGACTTTACTATAATCTATTTTAGCAGTGTCTTATTTATTAAAATTATGCTCAATTTCTACTGAGCCTGTATCAATTAGAATATGTTAATAAAATTCATATCTTAAAAAATCATATTCTTGAAAATGAAAATTTTTTGGATATAAAAAACTAATAAGTTTTATAAAACCTTCTGAAACAATAGATACTTATTCATCATCTAGAGTTTTGATAAATAATTTATTTGGGTGTAGAATATAGATTGAAGAATTTTTTTTTTTTAGGAGAAGGTAACGGAGAATAAGATATAGAAGATTTTGTATTAGATTAGCTTGCACTTAAAACTGATTAAAAAGAGGATCTTATTAAGGTATTAGGTGTTTTGTATTGAAAATAAGTAAATCTGTTTGATAATAGTAACTGATTATAAGAGCTAACATACATTTTATTATTATTTAGGCTTTCTAGGATATAATTCTGATTATTATAATTACTTTATAAAGAAGCCTTTGATAATATTTGCTTGCTCATTTGCCTGGTAGAAATTCATGAGATAAAAAATCGGGCAATTACACCTAAGACTGATTAAAAAGAGGATCTTATTAAGATATTAGGTGTTCTGGATTGAAAATAAGTAAATCTGTTTGATAATAGTAACTGATCAAAAGAGCTAACAGACCTTTTATTATTATTTAGGCTTTCTAAGATATAATTCTAATTATTATAATTATTTCATAAAGAAGCCTTTGATAATATTTGCTTGCTCATTTGCTTTGTAGAAATTCATGAGATAAAAAATCGAGCAATTGCACCTAAGACTGATTAAAAAGAGGATCTTATTAAGGTATTAGGTGTTTTGAATTGAAAATAAGTAAATCTGTTTGATAATAGTAACTGATTAGAAGAGCTAACAGACCTTTTATTATTATTTAGGCTCTCTAGAATATAATTCTGATTATTATAATTACTTCATAAAGAAGCCTTTGATAATATTTGCTTGCTCATTTGCCTTATAGAAATTCATGAGATAAAAAATAGGGCAATAAGTTGTTTTCTCTCTTAATAAACTCAATATCAATATCAAACTTGATTAATAAAATTTGCCATCGTGCAAAAATTTATTTTGAAATTAAATTTTTAACATCTTTTTCTAAAACATATTTTGCAGCTAAACAGTCAATGCGTAATAAAAAAAATTTCATATAAAAATCATCTTCAAATTTTTTGATGCATAAAACGATGTTCAAAATCTCTTTTTTAATAGTAGAATAATTCTTTTGAATTGGATTCCAACTTCCAAAATAAAATCTTACTAAACTTTCTTTTCCATTAAATTTTTGTTTTAATATACCCCAAATCCTATGTCACTAGCATTAGTTTCAATAATTAAAAATGCTTCTGGATGCAGTAGACTTAAACAAGGTAAATATTTTATTTTTTGTTTGATTTCTCTAACAATATTAGTATGCTCTTCTGTCCAGGAAATATGTTTTTTTTTTTAATATATTATACAATGGTTAACGTAATTTTCCTAAATCTTTAAAGAAATTATGTATATAATTTAAATATCCTAAAAATCTTTGTAATTATTTTTTATCTTTAATTTCATATAGGAATTTATTAGTAAATTCTAAACTTTTAGAAATTAGTTTAATTATTCATTGATTAATATCGTGTCCTAAAAATCTTACATGAGTTTGAAATAATTTCATTTTAGTTGTAGATACTGCTAAACCATTTTGATGCATTACATTATAAAATTTATTTAAATGACTTATATGTTGACTAATAATTGTAAAAATATTAACACATCATCTATATAAAATATTGTAAACGAATTAATTGGATTTATAATATTATTTATAATATTTTGGAATTCTGATGAGGTATTCTTTAGACTAGAGGACATTACATTTCATTCATAATGTCCAAATAACACATTAAATTCTATTTTATATTTATCATTTTCACAATTTTGAATTTGTCAAAATCTTGACTTCATATCAAATTTTAAAAATACATTTGCTTCATATAATTTTTTTAATAAATATCTTTTATTAGGTATAAGATATTTTATTCATTGTAAAACTTTATTCAAATGTTTATAATTAATAACTAATCGATGAGTTCCTCTTTCTATTTCAGCTGCATTCATAACATAAAAAGTTAAAACATAACAAATGAGATTTAAAATCTCCAATTAAACTTTTATGCTTTAATTCTAATAGTTATTGTTGACAAATTTTTTCTAATTATTGATTCATATAAATAGCCTTTGATTTAGTATATATTTTTCTTTCAAGAGTACAAATATCTATTATAAATTTTTCTTCTAATTTTTTAATTTTTTCTTCTGTTTCTTTTTTATCTAAATGTTCTATAATTTTCTTATTATTAATTTCATCTGATAATTGTTTAATATGTTTCTTTTTATTCTTAATTTGATTAATTTTTTGAATATTATTTTCTTGTAACTAATTTATTTCTTTTGATTTTATGGAAAAAGAAAATTCAAAAGTTATTTCCTTTCCTAAAATTTTTTATAGATATTCCTTTTTTATTAACATTAAATGAATATATCATGGTTATAAAGAAAGTTCCTAAAATAATTCATGAGCTTAGATTTTTTACTAAAATAAAACTAGTTTGAAAATAATATCATTTATTACATATTTTTACATTTGATAATTTATAATTTACTATAAATCTAGAACTACTAGCAGTATGCATACGTTCTGAGGTTTTTTTCATAATATTTTGTTTGTATTAATCCTTCATAGGGCGATAGTAGATATATGTGTATTATCATCTATTATTAAATTTATTTTAACATATTATTTTTAAAAATTTATTTTAGAAATACTATATACACAGTCTTCGGTTTCATTGTTAGAATTTTTGCTTATTTCTATTTTTTCTTTATTCTCGAATAAACCACTTAATTCATTACTAAGATTTTCTTGTTCTAATTTTTGTATTTTTTGTTTTAAAAATAAAATTTCTTCTTTTACTTCTATTTTTAAATTTTTTATTTCTTCTTGAAGATTTGAATATTCGTAGATTTTTGATAATGTTTAAATCTATCACAATTTTTTTGAAAATTATAAAGTTTAAATTTTTCTTGCTTTTGAGTTGTTCCTATTATATCTTTTAGTTTTAGTAAATATTATTTTTTAATATCTGAGTCTTCAATTTTTTCAATTATATCTAATAAAAAAAAATTTTCCGAACTTAAAACATTAATATTATTACATTGACAGGGTCCTATGCAATTATAAAAATCTGTTTCACCTTTTCCAGATTCTTCACTTAGTAAATTTAAATCATTTTTCTGAATAATATGATATTTCTAATTTATTATCTGTTTATTCTTCAATTATTATAATTTTTAAATTTTTTTTTAAATTGTCTGATAATTCTAATTCATTAATTCTTTATTTTACTCTATAATTTTTAGCATAATGTTATATTTTTCCATATTTATAACAAATTACTATATCCTTTTGCTGATTATTTTTTTTAGTAGATTTTGTAAAGCTAGATTTTTTTTATTATAATTCTTTTTTCTATAAGTTTTATTATAATATTTGTTTTCATAATTTTTTTCCTTTTTGGCCTGTAATTATGTTTCTTATATTTATTTTTTTTTCTTATTAGAGGGTGCACTAATTGTTTCACAACTATATTGTTGAGAAAATGATTCTAATTTTTTTCTTCTTTGAATACTTTCTTTCTTTAATTTTGTCTTAAACTTAAAATCTGAACATATAGCTAATCCTTCATTATTAATATAATTTATTAAATTTCCATAAGTTAAATTATCATAAGGTATAAGATTATTATAATATGATTTTATCTTAGTTCTAATTCTTTCAGTAAATAACTTTGGTAATCCTGCTATAAATCGTTCTTTCTAATAAGAATTATTACAGTCTATTCTTGTAAAAACTTTTATTAAAAATAGATTTTTATACTATCTAAAATCTTGTAATTTTAGACAAGTAAGATTTAATAATATTTATGAATTTCTAACTTGGTATTGACTAGGGTCTCCTATGAAATACTTCATTATGGTAAATATTAAAGTGTTTAATATATCATCGATTTGTATTTCAGTTTGAACATTGTTTTTTGTTTTGATTATACTTTTTTTAGCATAGAGTATTATATATTTTTGTTCAGTGGTTATATAGTAATCTCACCATCCTTTTAATTGACCAGTGAATCCAAAGATGATTATCTGGACAATTGATAAATCATTATTGTTATTTGTTTTATAAGCACTAGCGGTCATAGACATTTTTTGAAGTAAATTTAAAGTTTGATATTCAGCTAAACCGTCTATATTTCATTCGTAAATTGAACTTCCATCGTACTTTGCTTGTACAACTTGAGTTCGTTCTTCATATTGAGTATCTGGAGGTGTAGGTTGTGGATAATAATTCTTAGTTTTAGGTTTTGGAGTAAAAGTTTTAGAAAAGTTTTCAAAATATATTTTATTAATATCTGTTTTTTCTTGAAATTGATTTTCTATTTCATTATCAGTGTTAGTTTTATTAATTACAAATACACTTTGTTTATCTTTTCTTTCTTTAATATTTAAATTAGCAAGTTGGGCTTTTATTCTTTGTAATACTGGGTCTTGAGGTCTTAAATTGATATTCATTTCTGAAAAAAATTTAAAAGATTTAAATAAAGGTTTTTTATAATGTATCTCTTTTAGGATATTATTATTAGTCTCAATAGATTATACTAAAGATTCAACTCTATCTAATTGAGTAGAAATAATTAATAATATTTGATTTGAATAATTATTTTGCAATTGAGTATATTTGATTTCGTTTTCTATTTCAGGAGATTTATTATCAATAGTAACCTTTTTAAAAGGTAATGCCATATAATTTGTATCGTTATGAGTAAATATTATTCTGTCTAAATGATGATGTACATAGATTATCTGATCATTATCAATTGTTTTCCATACCTTAACAATCTTAGTGTTTACTCCTATTACAGAAAAAAGATAATTAATATTATAATATTTACGATATATTTCAAACCAAGTAAATAATGAAATGTTTACTTTTAAATGTCCCATTGAATCATACCATTTAGTTCTAAATTTATTTAATTGTTCTTTAGAAAAATTGCTAAATACCAATCTCTTTTTTCTTTATTATAATATTCTTTTAATTCTTTTTTTTAAAAATTCTTTATCTATTGAAAAATTTTCCATATTAATTTATTTGAGAAAATGTTTCCATCTGTGACCTTGTTGGAGATAAAGAATCTTCAAATTTATTATTATCATTTTCAATATATGTGGGTTATGGAATAATTTCATTAAAATCTATATTCCTGAAAATACAAATTAAAACACCAAAACTTATATGGTAGATCTACATCTAACAAAGAAAAAAAAAGACAAAAGAGTAGATGTTGAAAAGTTTGCCATAAATGAAAAATTTATATGCGTGTGTCCAAGCAATTTGGTAACAAATAGGGGTGATTACACCACTGGTAATTCAATTATATAAATAGTAATAATTCAGTATTTTAAAAATTATTTATAATATAAGTATTTCAATTTTTATTTTATAACTAAATGATATTTCGTCTTTAGTCTCTTTGACATTGCTCTTGGAAAAAACGCTTTCAAATAAAATTGTATATTTAACTTTTTTAAGTTTTGAAAATTGCTTTCAAATAAAAACAGGTAAATATGTGCCTTTTTTGAAAACAAATTTGAAAAAAGTAGTTTATAAAAAGATTTAAAAAAAGTCAATTAAATAAAAAAAATTCAAAATTTGCTCTTTGAAACACTTAACAATAATTCCAAATACCCTTTTAGTCTCCCTAACATAAATATAACATAGAATATTCACATTATATAAATTTAAATAAAAACTAATACCTAGTTAACTAACAGCTGAAAACAGAAGTATCATTTAGTTGCAAAATAAAAATTAAGATACTTTTGTATTACAAATAATTTTTAAAGTATTAAATTGTTACAATTTATATAATTAGAGTATTATTGGTGTAATTCACCCCAAATAAGGGAAATTTACGCCAAGCACCAATTTTGCATAGATTTTTTCAATTTTATCGATAAAAATCTTGTGTTTTCATTTCATTTTTGTGTTTAAATATTAAATTTCACTGTATATTTAATATATTTTTCATTTAATTAAAACAAAAAATGATTATTTTTCACATTTTAAATATGAATTAAGATATTTATTAACTTGTATAGCTACCATTTGTTTTTATGCATGCATTTATTTAGTTTTAATCTTTGTTTAATTAACTTAATTAGCAAAAAAATATGTAAATGCGAATTTAATTAATTTAATTACCAAAGTTAATGTTGACAAACCTTAATTAAAAAAATGTAAACTTGTATTTACTTAATTTAATTAATGTTATTTACTTTAGTAAACTTTGGATAGATCTCTGATATTTTTTAGTTGAAAAATTGACTTGATGTATGTTAAACCTTGTGTAAAACTTGAGTAAACATGGACTAAATTTTGGGTAAATGTTGAATAAATTTTAGGTAAATTTTGTGTAACTTCAACTTTGATTAATTTTCTTATAAATATTGAATAAATATTTGATATAACTTGAGTAAATATTAAATAAATCTTTGATAAACATTTTGTAACTTCAATTTTAATTAATTTTGTTGTAAACTTTGGGTAAATATCGAGTAAATATCGGGTAAATTTTGATTAAATCTTGTGTAACTTTAACTTTCATTTAATTTTTTGATAAAAATCGGGTACATCTTATATATAACTTGAGTAAACCTTAAGTAAATATTTGATAAATATTTTGTAAATTTAATTTTCATTAATTTGTGCTAAACCTTAGTAAATTTTCGAGTAAATCTTGTGTAACTTTAACTTTAATTATTTTTCTTGTAAACATTGAATAAATATTATGTATAACTTAAGTAAATTTTTGATAAATTATTTGTAACTTCAATTTTTATTAATTTTGTAGTAAATACTAGATAAATCTCAGATAAATTTTAGTTAAAAATTGATTTTCGGATTTTTGTAATATTTTTGAAAGATTTTGGCATATTTGAAAAAACACTTTAATGTGTTTGGTATTTTTAAAAAAATTTTAAGGGACAATATTTTTATAATTATCTACCCGCGGGTTATTATTTTTTTTTTGTAAAATTCCCATCAAATAATAAGATAAAGCCTTGTAGAATAATTAGGTTCTGCCCTTCTATTTCTCTCCACGCGCGTCACCCACTTTGCCAAATCCAAAAATATGGATAGTAAAGTATAGAAAGATATTAACTTCCGAGACAGAGATTACAACGGATAAGAATTCGCAAAAAATGCTATATTCGATCCGATTATATATACTTATATTCGAATATGTTCCAAATTTGTTTAAAATTATTTATAATGTTAATATTCATATTCATTCCAAATCTAATTAGCATTATCTGATTAATACCCGAACCCATTTAATTATCCGTTTACCATAAAATAATTTAAAATAAAATAAAATTCTAACTAAATAATTAAAAATTTAAAAAATGCAAACAATCTACCCTAAATTACTACAAAATCAAATAAAATAAACTAAATACAACATAAAATCTAATTCAACACATTCAAATTAAAATAATTCATCAAATTGTACAAAAATAACATTAAAACAATAAAATTAAATATCATTCATTTTGATAAAAAAAAAATTATATATAGAATCTACAACCATTATATTTGCAATTCCTTGAATACTAAAAATACAAAAAAAAAAGAAGAAATAATTATATATATATATATATACACCGGTAGCGGGTACCCGAGACTCTCTACTCCATTCCCTATTCAAATCCGTAACTGATTTTAATATTGCTCTCTAAATCTGTCCTAAAACTCTAATAGAATTACTTATTAGGATTTAAATGAATCCGAATAGATGCAGCATAAACACAAATCATCAGTTTTTCTTTGTATGTTGACTATATACATCCACTAGTAGTTATGCAGAAAATATATAAAAGAAATGAGAGCCAAGCTAGAGCTGATGAAATAAATTCATAAAAGAACACAGCATTAAAGCTAATAAGGTCTTTCCTTTATTAGTTTTAGTAAAAATTTCCTACTATAGACATCTATCCTTTCTGTTATCAGTTAAATGCATCAGCAAACTCTATTTATGTAAGGAGTTGGCACAGTTGCAAATATTTGTGCACATCTCAACTCATGCCCAGGATCTCTGCCTGTTAAGAATGAATATTTTAAAGAATGGGCCTAATAAATGAGAAAATTAAGCAAAGCTACCCTGAAAGAGAACGAGTGATGAGGCCTAATAAAGCACCTTGAATGAGAAAGAATGCTAGGACCTAATATCAAGATTTTGTCTGCTTGTTTTATGGATCTCCTCCTCAATCAATGTTATCTATGCAGCTTGCCTTTCCGAACTTTGTGCCTCACTGCAGAATATACTCTGAATTATTTGTTAATTCGTCAGGATTTGCTTTCTTGCATAGTGTCTTGAATGCACATACTGCACCTCTTCTCTTCTTCACCTTAATAATAACAACAAGCACTTGAGTGTCTTGATCGTTCATTATCACATTACTGCTAATCTTTTGCCTTTGATTCTGCGAGACTGCAACTCAGTCCAAATGGGGACATCTTGACTTCACTAGTAGTACTAAAGTTCGCAAGCTTATTAGTCCAGTACTCTACACACTGATGATTTGGATCTAGAGCTTCAATAGCCTGAAATAAATTTATTCAGAGATAGATTTAAGGCTTAGATACTAAAAACTAAATGATTTCTATAGGATATACAGTTATACACCTAATGTATGTATGACTCGTACAGATGGCTGGTGAAAGAGCGGACAAGTTTGCAATCAATTATCTGCATGTATGTGCATGTGTATATGGATGTGCGCGTTTAAAAAAAAAAAAGATAGATGAATAGACATCCTTTGAACCAACACTCCATAATCATCAATATTATAAATGCAGAAGGAGGGACAAGTTGGCTTAAGTTTAATTCCTCTATTTCCTGGTCAAATATGAGATTGGAGAAGAGAGAATGCTTGCTTCAAGTCAGTGGGTTCCTCAGTATATGTACATAACGGTTATTATGAGGGACCACATATACGTAAATTCAGAATCTAAAAGACCACATGGTACATACTCTTCCCTTTTTTTCTTTGTGGGGTTCAGTTATTTCTACGACAAAATAATATAAATGCAACTGAAAGGGCAGAGTATTTCTTTGAATTATTGTCTTAGCATGTAAAATAATTAAGGCTTGTTGGTATGTTTAGTATCTTTGTTTTTTATGGTTTTTTTTTCTCTCTCTTCCGTTAATTAAAAAGTTGTATCACTTTGTACCAAAAAAAAGTTGTATTACTAAAATACACTTGTTTCTTCAATTGGTATTTCAAGTTTAACTTGCTAAACAAGAAAACAAAAATCAAGAGCAGAAGTAATACCGAAGGCCCTTAAACAGTCTCATATATATTATAGGAAATGTATTTAGTCAATCTGAGAACTGATCTTTGAGAATTTAATTAATTCTCGATGATTACTAGGTCTTACACAATCATAAGTGTAATTTCTTTAAAACAAAGCAGTCTATCAATGTGATCACAAGTGTGCAGAAAGAAAAGTTAGCTTTACCTGAACAATGGGTGAAGCAAGAAACCCAAACATTTGAAGCCCATTAATACTCTTGAGAGGCATAGGAGGCAGTCCACTTTCTCCCAGCTTGTTCCGCCTTATAATTTCCTCATTCAGTCGTCGCAGAACCATTTCCCAGCACTTCTCTGCTGAAACATTTACAAATTTTTCACTTGGGCATTCTTCTAAAAATACCTGGAATTCGGAGCACCACTTTGAAAGTCAGATGATGAAAAAAAATTATGCAAGTATCAGTCTTTTTTTCATTGAATGAAACATCAAATAGCATATCCTTGTATCTAAGCTACTAGCAAAAGGAAATTCAATTTAAAATTTAAGTTTGAAATTAGAAGGAATAACGCCAAACAACAACACATTCTCAAACTAAAAGCCGCAAGTCTTTATGCGCTGTATTTTCTGTGAAATAAAGAGATGGAAAATTCTCTGGTAAAATGGATCCAATTGCATCCTCAACAATCTTTTAAACTAATGTCTTTGACTCAACAATTTGATAGAGGTTATAAAGCAAATCCACTAACCAAGGCTTCCTCCAAGTTTCTTCATTAGCTAAACAAGCCTATGCATAATGTAAGGTTGACTATTCGAAGAAGTAAGGACCTTCATTATATGTTGGTTCTATAAAACTTTACAAAGGCAAAGAGTTGTTTATTTTACATGTATATTAAAGGAATAAGAACTTGTCTCTTCCCATTACAATTACTTTATTTGTTAACATATTTTGCTGACTGATCTTAGTATGAGAACAATTTCAAAAACGATACATAACACCAGCAAATCAAACAAGTACCATATGCTATCAAACTTAAGCATGCATCAATTCCAAAAAACCATACATAACAACTAGCAAATCAAACAAGCACCATATGCAATTTAAATTAAGCATGCATCCAATTGTTAATATTTGCAACTAAAACCTGAATTGTACTCAAACAGAGCTCCAACCAATTACAGCCTGTATGGTATACCATGTGAAATTATAAGATTTCAGGGAAAAACTTACCTTAAAAAGAGGACCAAGGAACCCAGCATCCACTATTTCTGAAATATAGTTGCAGGTTTTTCTTGGATCAAGTACACTGAAAAACTTAACTCGGCTTTTAAACCCTGCAACATCAACCACAATGAAATAATGACTGACTTCTCCATATAAAATAAGAAAAGTATGTAAAAGCAAAGAGAATATTAAAAGAAATACCAAGAAAAAAATTATAAAGCAGTGTACCTTTTGGGAATATGGCCTGTCTATTGCCCCAAAGCTTTCCAAACATCAAAGATCCGAAATTTACAGGTTCAACAAATGAACCCAAATCTTTTACCTCATTGTGTTGGTCAGTTATAGATAGTCTAGCACTCGAGGTGTTGACTGTTTGTGTTTCAAAACTTTCTGATGGCACCACATTATGTGATTGCGTTATTGAAAGATTAACCCCAAACAACTTCTTACTAAATTCAGAAGCATCCCGAGCAAGTGTTAGATATGACAAGCTATCTCTATCAGAAAATTCATACAATTTTGTTGAATTACAGTCAGAACCAACTCGTGAAATATCTGGACTGTTGACTTTGACTTTCTTTTGCTTACCCATTGACATATTTGTCTCCATATCTGAGATAACTTTGTTATCAGGGCTATCAGATGCATGGAGAAAGACAATTTTATGATCGACTGACATAAAATCAGTATTCAGGTCAGTGTGAGAGTCTAGCTTCACCTTAGCTTCATTCTTCAGGACAAAAGTATCATTGTTAGAGATATTATCATGGTTGTTAGACTGAGTTACTTCTGAAGAAACATGACTAGTTGAATGAGAAGATACATTGGTGGTGTCCAATACTTCTGTTCTTGAGGAACGAGATAGACTTTCCCTACGCCTCAAATTATCAGATTGGAATGTCTCACTCTTCTGATCCAGCTTACACTCACAAGTGCTATTTTCAGCATCTGAAACCAATCTAAGCTTTTCAGAGGCCCACACTTTTATAGCATCTAATTTTCCCTCCAATGCTTCAATTAGAGTTTTTAATTCATCCATCGTGTAACGGACAAGGACATATCTGTCATCAATTTTGCATGAAGAAGAATGCTTTGAATGCTTTAAATGCTTGAGACAAGAAAATATTTCTGAGGAGCACTTGCAGCTGGCAGCAGATAAGTGCAAGTCATAGAAGCAGAAGCTACATTCCTTTTCACTACTCACATCAAAGTCTTTCTCTATCTTCTGCAATCTTAAATTAGCTGGAACATTCTGTAGTCTTTCTTCCTCCATATTTACCCTTGCCTGTTAAAGTTAATCATTTAAAAAAAAAAAAAATTAGTCTCCTCAACACTGCTACACTAAATGTTGACCCATAACAATGCATGGGTTGACATAAATATGTGCCCAAGCATCTTTAAAGAAAAAGAGAAAGTACCTTAACTGCTCGGGTAAGCAGCCCATCCTCCCCACAGACATTTCTCCAGTGTAAATTTCCAGGAGCTACCTTCCTCAGCAGTAGTAGCTCCCCAAGAGCCTCAACTGCTTTTTGAGCTGATCGCAGTAATAGCTTGTCATGAGATATAGATGTCTTGCGCCGCTGCTTACTGTAAATCTCAACTGCATTTTGCCCATGTGCTAACCAATCAACAGGGGCTACATTCACTGCTTCTGCACAGTTGAAGCCACAATTAAAGCCAGCATGGTATGCCCTAGGAAAGGTGATAATGAATTCTCCAGAGTGCTGCACAGCTCGGTACACTGGTACACTCTCATCTTTTAGAACTGAAGGAGAAAGTTGAGTTACCTGCCCGAGAAGATGAAACAACAGATGAGATTCAAGAAAATGGTTGAGGACATAATGGTTTCTAATATTAGGATTTGCATATGAAGGAGGACTAATGAAAATTGATCAACACAATCACAAAGGCGGACACAAACAACAATTCCAATTTCAGATCATGCTATCACTGGCATCAGTATACTGACATGAGGTCATCTAATAATGATTGACAGCCTAATATCATCTAAGAAATGACATTATACCTTCTATCACCACACCAGACAATCCATGTTTTATCAGGGTAATAATCAAGTTCACTAAGAGTATAAATCCTAACTGTTGCAACTGCATTTATTTACATAACGATTCATTATACTATCTAAATGTCCTTCTGACCTTCTCTTTTATTCTCTCCCCTATTCCCCTGACCCCAGTTCCAATACCCATAATTAATTACCATCATTGTTGATGCTATAGAAAAGATATATATGGTGAACATGATTTGAGATAACGAATTTTTTTATCATACTATAATGAATTAATTTCCAGCTAAATTAATGGGAAAGTATTGAAAATTTGTCCAACCCTTCCCACCCAAACCCAAAAATAGTTCTTTCAAAGAAATTAGACTAACCCAATTATAAGATACATGAGTTTTTCGGATCAGAACATAAAAGGAAAATAAAGAAGCAATAATCTTCTTACCAGTTCATTGAGTAGATTAGGCTGTTCCATGAACAAATCAGGTAAATGCTTTCTCATTGCACGCTCCAAATTGGAAGCATGGCTTCCAGGTACTCCATACCATACTTTTGGGTCACCCCAATGTAAATAGTTTAGTGAATATAGGTGGTGGTCCTCAACATGCTGTTCCAAAATCAATTTGAAAGGAGACATCAGTAAACAAGTGGTTTTGCAATTTTAGGCAATGAAAATTTAATTCATAGATCATTATTAAAGAAACACAACGAAAATGAAGTTATCGTCTCTCATTTTATTCTTAATTAACTTTGAAAGCCGTATTTCTCTGACCTACCCAACAAAACGACGAAAAGCACATTCCAACATACAGCCATGGAACTACAACTCCTGAGATATCACTATCTTCAAAACATAGTACAGAACCTGGCAGAAGTGGGAAGTTGTTCAAATTCCAACCAGACTCAACATACTGATTTGATTCACCTTCAGCTGCCGTGGATGAAGCGGTAGGAAATCCACTTCCAAATGTTCCTGTTTCCAAATCAGCTCCATAGTAAACCTGCAATATAATTAAATAAAAACATCACATGTGATAAAACATACACATAGCAAAACAAATAGAAGTATAAACCAAAGATATCAAGAAATACTTATCCCATACCTCCACCTCATCTGTTGGTTGCTCAATAATCCGCCAATATTCACCCTCAATATCGTCAACAGAGGGTTCTGATTTTTGGTGTTCAACCCCACCAGGCTTAACATCCTTGATAGAATCCATCACTCCAAAATAACACTCTTTAAAGTGATCAGCATATTTCTGAAATTCTTCAAGTGTGAAGTCCGATCCTGATTGGAACCCAAATTTTTCATCTGTCTCAGAAGCAGCATTTGCTTCTGAGCAAGAGCTAGCATGCCTCTTAGTTCCTGTTTTCGAATGCTTTCCCCTTTTTCGCTTCTGGCTCTGAAATTTCTTAGACATAGGCTCCCTGTTTTGAAGCAAGTCAACTTGCTGAATCCGTGTAGAAAATTTAGCATGTTCCCATATACTTTTCTCCATAAGACGGCATGGTGGCTTCCATGAAGGTGGTGGGACAATTCGACATATTCCAAATGACTCTGCTTTTGCATGTATCTTTGATATGTAACCAAGTGTATCCTCGAATTCCTATGTGAATGGAAAATCGTGAATGTTATAAATGGAAAAGGGGATTAGTACTGCCAGTAAATATAACAAATTGACATAGGTATCAGCATTTGACAAAAGAATTACCTCAACAGTTGGATAAAATACAGGTGCTTCATCAATGTTTGGTCTGCAAGATTCTGTTGGATCCCACCTGGCTGTTACCTGAAATATAATAATTAATAATAACATTAGTCATATCTGTACAAACAACAGGAAGTAACTATCAAAATCAAAGGAGAATTTGAATATCACTAAGCAACTTAATGGCCTCGTTGACCCAAGAATAGTTCGACCTAGCCTCCTAAGCTGAGTAAGGAGCATGCAAGACCTAAAACTAGCCCATTAGGTTTCCTGAAAAATTTGAATGCAAAAATCATATATCACTTACAATTGTATAAAATGTGCAACCAAAGTTTTCATGAAAATATTCATTACAATAATTTGTCAGGGGTATGGAAGGCCAATGTGCAACATTTCAAATTTCACCACACACAAACACAACTTTTTTTTTTTTAATGCAGTGCTGAAGGGGTTCAAAGTTTTGGAAATATATATAATCCTCTGACATTATTAAGCTGCTCTTCAGACACAATTGAACAACTGACTGAGTCACTGACACAAAATCAACAAGTTAATTAACATCATATACCTTTCTGTTTTGTGGACTCCCTGGGGCCTCATGGGTGCTGTTGCCTTCTGGTGAAAGTTCAAATGAATGATCCTGCAAAAAAATAATTTATTAGATAACACACAGCATTAAATTCAAACTCATGCATTGTGGCTTACAAAAAAAAATTCGATTTTACTCCAATTGACAAGGAAAAGATACATTAAAAAGCAACTGGTGGAATAAATCTTGCTTAAACTAACAGCATGAAAAAAAACCAGAGGATGCAGAAGTCAGTCATAATAGCTGGAAAATTTTGCATCCAAACAAATTTGGTATGAAAACGAAACAATTTCCAAAAACATGTATGAATCAAACAACCACTGTCAAGGTTCATACAGCTGTTACGTAGATTCCATATGGCTGAATGTAATCAATTTATGAAATGCTAACTACCAGTTTCTGGTTTATAGCTAATGCCACAATCTCCTGTAACCCTAATAGGATAAAACCCTAATTCTCTCCAAGGAACAGTCAGCAAAGACTGTAAGTTCAACTTCTAATCAATTCCACAAATGTGATTTCACATCCTCACCCAAACTGTAAAAAACCTAATTTTACCTTTAACATTCCCACAATAACCTAAACGATTCTACATCCTCAAATAAGCAGAGAATTTACCATAGGATCTCATTAAAAACATGCTGATCATAATCATCATCGTTAACCTAACCACATATGAGAAACAGATTTTAGAACACAAATACTATCATTGAACACAAAATCTACAAGCCAAAAAAAAAAAATAATAATAAAACACTAAGCTCCTAATTAGGACAACAAATGAGCAATCTGACCTCATTGATATTGGATTCTGGTGCCGACTTAAACTGTTCCATTGGCTTGCAAAAAGAAAGAGAGATTGAAATTTATTATCCTGCAAAGAGAGTAAAAGAAGAAAACCAAATGCAAGTTATTGCTTTAACCCTACAAAATCCTAATCCCAGGATAAATAGGAAACAGAAAAGGAAAAAAAGAAAAAGAAAAAGAAGAATCCAATTGTTAGCCCCCTAATTCTCCATTTCTAATCCTAAAGGGATTTACTTCCCATGAGAAATAAATAAAATAATAAATGAGAAAAAAAAATTCAAATGTTCGTACTTATATATTAATCAAAGTATAAATTTCCCAAAAAATTGAGATGATTAGGAAGAATAATAATAATGACAAAAAGAAACAGAAATTCTGAAATTGATTAAGAAAGGAATATATATAGAATAATAAAAAGAAGAGAGGGAAAATTAAAATAAATTATAATAATATTAAAAGAGAGAGAGAAGGAAAAGAATACCTTGGCAGTGACAGTTGCGTTGCTCCGATCCGAAGGAGTTTCGAAGTTGGTTGGACTTTGGAGTCAGGAGAGAGAAAAAAGTCGTTGAGAGATAGAGAGAGAAAGTGGGGCCCAGAAGAAAGAACCGCCCAAACGCACGCTGTTTTTAACGGATTCCACTGTGGAAAAAAAAAAAAAAACCCTTGACCAACTTGTTTTTGTCCGTCCTCCTCGGTGTGATCATATAATCTTATGTTTTATTCTATATGCCATTTTTTTTTTATTTCACCGTCCACCCATTCTTTTTATTGTATTTTTTGAAAAAAAAAATGTAAACTAAAACTTTTTTTTTTTTCACTGGTAGCGAAATCCTTTTTAACTTCACCGAAATCTTCTTCCCTCCTTTTATAAGTTAATTTTTTAGTTTTGGCGTCATTTAAGGTTGTCATTAATTCTGCGATCGATCACTATCGAGTGCAATGCCTATTATTAATGCCAACTGCTTCAATTTTTGTGATTTTTCTTCTTTAATGATTTAATTATTCTTATTATTATTCTTTTGTTGTTTTTTTGAAAATCGAACTAAAATATTCTCAAAATATATCCAGAGTATACCAAAATATACTGTATAGGTATATTTTGGATTAATTTTGATATTTAAGTACTGTTGTAATTGTTTAAAATATTTTTTAATAAAATTAAAAAAAATATTAGTGGAAAGTACAATTATAATTATTTCAAATTCCCAATTTTTTTATTTTTAATCTTGGAAAATATATATCTTTGGTTCTTAAATTTTAGAAATATGCGCAATCAAATCCATCAATTGATTTTTTAATTATTAATTTGATTAATTTAACTCTTCAACTAAAAATCTTTTCAATTAATTAAACTTTGATTAGATATTAATTAGGAATTAATTGAAATTTTATTTAATTGACTCGTTTAATTCTTGGTCAAATGCTAAGTATTTTATTTTAGGTACTAAATTAGTTAAATGTCTATTCAGAAAGTTTAACATCTTTATGGTACAAAAGGAAGACTATTATTCTCTGTTGTATAACCCATGACCACTAGGCAAAATTAGGGATCAAGTTATTTGTTCAGTTTTATCATTTTGTTCTCTAAAATATATTTTTATCCCATTTGATCTCTGAATTCAGATTTAGATCCATGTTATTCCATGCATTATAGAAAAATGTAAGATTTTAGAAAAATATATAAGGATCATATTTCTATTATATGAATTATTACAACTATTAAAGTTGAAAAATATATTACTAAAGATTAAAATTTTTTTAGATAGATCGGATCTATTAGATCAATCCAATAACATAATAATATGTATTTAATTATTTTATTTTTATCTTCATATCAACTATAAAAATTTGAAATCTACTTAAGAATTTATCCAACCACTGTATGCAAAATTTACACAACATGCATGTAACATGTGGCCAATATTTACTAATAGTAGCCACATATAAATATGGAGAAAAGCAACAATTGAAAAATAAAAAAAAAGCATACAAAAAGATAAAAAAGTGGAGAACAATAATTAAGCCAGTGACGAAATGTCAAGAACAATTTGTCAAACATATTATTCATTCAGGTGGATCATGCTGGAATAGGTGCAATACTCTGCTCATTCTTGAAGAAATTAAGTGGATCCACCCTCTTCTTCACCTTTGCCAATCTCCAAAAGTTGTTCTTGAAATATTTCTGCCCATAAACAAAAGCTTTCTCAAACTTAGTCTCATTGCTTGGATTACTTCCAATGTCAAGATCTCTATAATTTAAAAAAGCTTCTCTTGGATTCTTGCTCACATATGATCCCATTCCTTCGTATATTTTTCTTGCCATGTTTATATGTCTATCAGCAATCTCTCTTCCTTCTTCAGACCACAGTGTTATATACTGAATCTTGAATCTGTATCCTTCCCTGTGTGGAAATGGAGTTTTTGTATCTGAAATCTTGCTCATTCTTCCTCCATACGGATTCCATTGCATTATCATTCCTTCTGTTTTCATAAACATCTCCCATATCTTTTCCAATTTTTGTTTGGAGATTATCTCTTTCACGTAATCCGATTTGTTCTTGGAAAATATTTGTGCTGGTATGGTTCGATTCAGTATGGCTTCAACCGCTGTTCCTGTTGGAATATTATCCCAATACATGGCTGATTCAATCCAGCTTGATTCTTGGCAATCTCCTGCCTGCAAACCTAGTTCAGGGAATTTGTTTTTCATCAATGAAAGAAGCTTGGTTTGTTCTCCTAAGAATTCTCCGATGAAACTGATTCTAACTGTCTTGTTTTCATTTCTTGGATTTTGAATCTCGGGTTGAGCTCTGATGAAGAGTTCTTCATCTATTTCAGTGGAAACCTGTTGCCATTTATAGAAAATATCGGTTGCACCTTGTTCTAAGGTTCTTCTAACTGTGAAGACAGTCACTTTTGCTGGGACTCGAACCAGTTTGATTTTCCATGAAAGAATCACACCAAAGCTAGCTCCACCACCTCCTCTGATAGCCCAGAAAAGATCCTCCCCCATGGATTTTCTGTCGTAAATGTTACCGTTAAAATCGACTATTTGAGCATCGATGATGTTATCAACAGAAAGGCCATACTTTCTCATCATAGTCCCATATCCTCCTCCACTAAAGTGGCCTCCAACTCCAAGTGATTGGCAAACCCCCGCCGGGAAGGCATGGAGTTCACTTTTCTTTGAAATTGCATAGTAAAGTTCACCAAGAATTGCTCCTGACTGAACCCAAGCAGTTTCAGAATCCATGTCTATATCGATAGCCCGGAGATTGAACATGTCAAGAATGACAAAAGGGGTGTTTGATGTATAAGAAAGGCCTTCGAAATCATGGCCGCCGCTTCGAATTCTGATCTGGAAACCATGATCCTTTGCACAGATAATTGTTGCTTGGATGTGGGATTCTTGAAGAGCAGTGATAATGGCTACTGGTTTGGTGGTATCATTGGTCAGAAATCTGCGGTTTTTGATGTAAGCTTTTAGAACAGATTCAAAAGAGGGATTGTTTGTGGTGTAAATGGCTTCTTGGATTGGTATAGAGTGGTGAATTTTATTAGGTAGACATTGGAGAAAGTTGTCAAGAACTGGATTAGATGATATTGTTTCTGCTAAAAATAAGAAGATTAATAGTGAAAATAATGTTTGTGCTATAGACATTTTCAATTTGTTATTTCTATTAATGCGATTTCAGCTATTTATAGAGCCTAAAGATTAAAAGTCTTTATGTTTTTATCTACCAAAAACAAAAAAAGTCTTTATGTTTTTGTCAAAGTCATCCCAATTACATGTATTAGTATTCACAAAAATTACATTATGCAGACAATATATAAAAATATAAATTAAAAAAATGTGGAAAGTTGCAAGTTGAATTTAACTCATTGGTATACATTTGAACATATTTAGCTCACTGTGCAATTAGTTATCAGTTTTGTTCTGTTTCATTCTTGAATATTTTAAATCAACGAAAGTAAACTAATAAATTTTAGTTTAATATAGTACATATATGAAAAGTAGAATTGCAAATTTCTAAATTTGAATATTCAATCGGACCTCTTATAAAAAATAAAAAATAATAAAATTAAGAATCAAACTAAAATATTGTGGTTCGATTTGAGTTATATATATTATTTGGTCGGTTCAATTTTTAACATCAATAATCGATCCAAAATAAAAATTGAAGTTTATAAAATTTTGACACCACACCCAATTGAAGATAGAAAAATCAAATTACATAGACACGGTTGCATTAAGTTCTATTCCATTTCGATTTTAGTTCAATTTGGCTCTAACTCTAAATTGAAGTAGTTATTTCTTAGGTTTATAAATTATGTTATTTATTTTCTCTATTTTATCTTCATTAAACTATATAGTCCCATTAAACTATATAGTCATGTAATAAGCCAAATTTTAGTAATAGTATAGTAGGCCAAATTTTAATGTATTTATTATTAGTTATAAAAAATATTCTCTTTTATTCACCAATACTAATATAATAGATCAAATTTTAGTACGTAATAGTATAATAGGCCAAATTTTAGGAGATAAATGGTAATTATTTATTTATTATTTTATATAATTTAATATCTTTCTAACAAAAAATTTTATTGAATGACGTATTAATATAATAAAATAAAATAAATATGATAAATAGTATAATTTTTAAATATAAAAAAATACTAATATACCGTATCATATATTAAATTAAGTAAATAGTAATTTTTTAAAAATTGAATCGAGAACCTTTTTTCCAGCAGAAAAATGAAATAAATTTAAAGACCAAAGGCCCATGTCTAATCGATAGTTAATAATCATATATATGTCAGAATTGGATTTGAAACAATATGCAGAATTTTGTGTTTAATAAAAAAATTATAAAAATAAAAAAGGGACAAATGATATTAAATGGATAGCTCCTGTGCTGTACGTAATTGTATTGATAACATATTCAAGGTCATGCTTCTTTAATTGAATATCCGTCTATATAGCTTTCAAGCCATAGTTTTGTATTATCTGTTTTGTATCCATCTGTATACTTTTCCTGCTTTATATTTCAGTGTAAAAGGGAAAAAAGAAAAATTGACTTCAAATTGAATGAAAATTAGGGCAGCCATTCAAGACTGGATAAATCGGTCCAAATTAATTAAGTATTTTATTTGTCTATATAATTCTTTTTATTTTTGATATAAATTATATATATATATTTGTTTATAAGTTGAGACTAATTTTATTTAAAATTTTATTACTTTTAAGAGTTTTTTTGTTCTCTAAAATTATATTTACTAGATTTTGAATCTACAACTTTTTCTAACAAATTCAATCTTTATTGGTAACTAAATTACAAGTAAATAATTCATTTTATTAATAAAAATAAAAATATAAAATTGGATTTATCTGATAAAGTTGAGTGGGGAGTATTAAATTAATTTATTTTTAATTTGACTTTGACTCGTTGCCATTAACACTTTCAAACATGGCCGCCAACGATCTTATCTAATAAATCCCACTGCCCAATAGGATTATTTGTATTTTGGGTTAATTTTTTCTTTTTAATTTTTTTATGATTTTAATCATCTAATAATTTGGATCACGGCCGAACAATACTCGTTAAAAGGGTAATGCATTTCTAACTTTAAGATGTTATATATTTAAAACTTGCCATAATTAGACAACAAATATCATCAGATACATTCGACGCAGGGAAATTTAATTTCCGCCAAGTACTAAAAATAATTTTTTTGAAATTTAATATGAGATTATCTTATAAATTACACAGACAGTTTAATTATATAAATTGTAATAATTCAATACTTTATAATATAAAATTATCTCAATTTTTATTTTATAACTAAAATATTCCTTAAAATCATGAGTAGTACATAATTAGAATATCATTAGTAATAATTGGAGCATTATTTAATGAAATTCAGCCGAGATTATCAGCTCCAGTATATCTAATAGTCAGTCTTTTCAATTTCTGATCAATAGAAAAAATGAAGAACAATTATGGTCCATGAGCTGCTTGCTATTGTCCTATTGAATTATTGACATAAGAGATTGTCACTTATACGTCTTAATTGGCCGTGGATTACACGGTACATAGTAGTCATTTCTTTGTTTATGTCATAAAAATATTAAATATAAAAATATTAAATTTTTATTAATATTAGTAGATGATGACAAACAAAATTATGAAAAATTAGAGTTGGATAAACTAGAATCGCAGTTAATAATTTGAAAAAAAATGACAATAAAATAAAATATACTTATTTTAAATGGAAAATTACGAGCAAATTAGTATAAAAATTACGGATAAGAATAGAAAAATTTCATTACGAAAGAAATATGAGATTATAATTTGTCTCTAAATTTAAGAAGAGAACAATTAAAACCCTGAAAATAACTACTCTCTCAATCCGGAAAAAATATGTTTAGTTACATTTTGTACATATATTAAAAAAATTAGTTATTTTAGTTAAATTATTAATTTTTACTTAATATTTTCTATAAAAAAAAGCCCTCAATTGATTATTATATTGAAAATGTAGTTCAAATTAATACTTCAAAATACTTTTATAAATATTAACAAATTCGAAGACTAATTTAAAACAATAGTTAAAAAAAAATATTTTTTTTATTAATATAAATAATAGACATAATAATAATAAAATATATGAATAAAAATAAAATTATAATTAAAAAAATAATTACATTTTAAAAAATTATAATAATATATAATTTCGAACCGATAAAAATAGAAAATAAATATATTTTTATTTTCTTTTGGTAATTTGAATTTTTCACACTTAAAATGTGCATCTATTTATAGGCACAAGAGAATTCAAGAATGTGGCCACGTTATGGCCTATTTCTTCCGCACAATTTTTTTCAATTGATGATGGACCCACAAAATCTTCCAATTAATTCTACTAAAATTTTCAATTAATTAAGTAAAATTTTCAACAATCTCCCACTTGAATATTTGATTGAAAATCAATTATATTTTCACATTACTCTTTTTTCTTTGCTATTCATGTTGCTCCTATCTTTGCTAGATCACTATAGAATCGACACCAAATAAATTTACTAGCATTGATTGTTTTTGTCATAAAATCTGCTAGATTGTCTTTTATATTAATTATTATTTTTGCATATTAATTGTCCCTTCCTCCACTTTCTAACGAACAAAGTGGTACTGTACTCGATATATTTTGTCCTAGAATGAAAATCTGGATTTTTTGCAAGATACAAAACACTTTGACGTCATAAAAAAGAGAAAATTTATCTTATTCATGTTTGAGTTCCTTCAATGCCGTTTTCAACCAAATTGCTTATTTACTGGCTTGTGTACCTGTTATGTATTCTGCTTCTATTGTTGACATAGCTACAACTGAATGCATTTTAGAAACCTACCTTACAGCTCTAGTAGTAAGAATAAATACATATCCGGTGGTGGATTTACTTTTGTCAAGATCACCTGCATAATCAAAGTCAACATATCCTCTCACAATAAAGTCTAATCCCCTATAATATAATGCAACATCTGTGCTGCCCTTAATATATTTGAGGACCCTTTTCAAATCATTTCAATGCTCTCTACCAGGATTCATCATGTATCGACTAACAACTCTCACTGTTGTGCAATATCTGGTCTTGTGCATATCATAGCCTCTCCATTGTTGATGCATATAGTACTCGAGACATCTCTATCTTCTCTGCTTCTTTGTTAGGGCTCATACTGGAGGATAGGTTGAAATTAATAGAAAGTGGGGTAGACATTGGCTTACAATCTTACATATTGAAGCACCAAAGATCTTCCTTAAATAATTCTTTTAAGAAAGCCAAATCTTTATAGTATTTTTATCTCGGTAAATTTGCATCCCTAAAATCTTGTTTTCTAGTCCTAAGTCATTCATCTTAGACTCCCTAGCCAACTGTGTCTTCAATTCTTTTATACGATCTTTGTTGGGGCTTGCTGCCAATATGTCATCTACATACAGCAACAAAATGATGAAATCATTTTACCAAACCTCTTGACATATGCATAAGGGTCTGCATTAAGTCTATTGTATCCAAGACTTGTGATGAAGGAATCAAATCTCTTGTACCAACACCTCGGCGCCTATTCGAGGCTGTATAGAAATTTGTTCAACCTGCAAACCAAGTTCTCTTTTCCTTTTTCTTCAAAGTTGGAGCATATAGATTTCTACTTCAAGATCTCCATAAAGAAATGCACTTTTTACATCTAAATGCCCTAAAAGTAAGTCAAATGTAGCACATGTTGCCAGAACTACTTGAACTATTGTCAGTGATACTATATCTCATTGAAGTCAATCTTTTCTTTCTGAGCATATCATCTTTCTACCAATCTTGCACGATACTGTTCCACTTGATTTTTGCCATTACGCTTGATCTTATACACCATTTGTTACCAATGAGCATACTTTCTTGTAGTAACAGCACAAGTTCCCATGTTTTATTCTTATGAAGAACTTTTATTTCCTTATGCATTGTTGCCATTCATTGATATGCATTTGAATTTTTCAATGCTTCTTGAAGAGTTGTTGGCTCTCTATTGTAACACCCACTAATTAGGGGTTAGTTGTTATGCATGATTATGTGACTTAAAGTGATCATCCAAGAGGTGTATTAGAGATATATGAGGGTACACATGAGGTATATGGGGGTATATGTAAAGTATATTGGTCAATTTTGACTTTAGTTTAAAGAGAGGGATGAAAGAAATGAAGAAAGTGTGAACAATTAGCCTTCACTCCTATGAACGAAGTGATTTATGGCCATGAACATTGTGGTCAAAGATAAGCATTGACTGTTTTTACAGTAGACATTCATGACCATGAAGGTTTTGTTCATGACCGTGAATATTGATATTTATGACCATGAAAGACATATTTATGACCATGAAAGGAGTTGTATATAAGCTTTTTCCACAATCTTATCTTCAGTTTTCATCATCTTTTCCATCCTTAAACCTCAAACCCCCGTTGCACACCCTCAAGAACCATGTGTGAGTGATATGGTTTTTGAGTAAATTAAACACTAAACTAAGAGAGAGAACAAGATTAAAGCAAGATTTGAAGAAATTATCAACTTTGGTAGAGAATTGGAGGAAAAAGAAAATTGGTGCAAGAGAGCCCATGAGTTCCTTGCATGATCAAGGGTAGTATTTGCCTTTAAGAGATAAGAAAATCCAAGAAAACCATCTTTTTGTCATGATTATGAAGCTATATAAAGTAGTTGTGGTGTTTGGGTGAAAAGCTATGGATGATGAGTTATAGAAGAAGAATAATGGTTGGGTTTTGTATGTGTTTGTGTCCTTTAAAGTCATTAGAAGTGAGATTCCATGATATGAAGTATAAATCATGCATATTAACCCTAGTTTGAGGAGTATGGGTTGCCATACTTCTATAGACATAGTATTTGATATGTGGTATTGTTTGTGATAGGAAGACAAAGACAAAAGGGAGGAGATTGATAAAGAGAGTAGATAGCGCCTTAGTTGAGTTTCTGTCAAGCTCCTAATAGAGGTTTTTACATATATGCGTTGTTATTTATCCCTTAAATATGATAAATGAATGTAAATGTTGAGTTATGTGAATGATGTTGTTGAGTATGCCTATTTGTTAAGTAGTAGGATATTATATAATATGAAGCATGAAATAACATGATCAAATGTTAGAAAGGTTAATTAAAGTGTTTGAATATATATAAATATAGTTATGAGTATGAAAATGGCAAAGGTGTTAAAATGGGTATAAGGTATATGTAAAGCGTAAGTGTGAGTTTGGTTGTGACCCCATTTTGAGGCATGATTTGATTTATGATAACATGTTTGTTTTGATGTCTAAGGACTATGAATGATGTCTACACATTTTAGAAAGTGATTAAAAGTGGAATTTTGACAAATTTTGACCATAGACGCAAGTTAGGATTTTTCATAACCATGCTGAAATTGTCATGACCATGAACATAGAGGCAGTAGCCTTCAGGACCAGGCTTCATAACTAGCCCAAAAATTCATGGTCATGAAGATACTATTCACAGCAAAGGTGACCCATATTTAAATGATGTCTTGGTAGGTTCGAAACATGCCAATTATGCACAAATGTCATAGAATGATATAAAAACATGTTAACGAGTATAAATGTGATATGTGAACATGTATGTATATTATGTTAAACAAGATGGAAGTAAGAAAGTACGAGATTTAAAATGAAGAAATGCTTTGATATAAATGCCCATTTCTCTACATGAGGACTACTTTAGGGTAAATGATATATCATAAAGGGGAAAAGCGATACGTATCAACGAGATGTATGAGTGAGGATTAAGTTGTTTAGCCATGACTTGGATGCTCCTGTTCCTAGTACTCATATCCATTATACTCAGTCAGGTTATCTGAGCCCTGATTTGGGTGAACACTCTTAACTTGAGAGAGCTCGAATGAGTATACATATTATAGTTATACTCAATCAGGTAGCTAAGCCTTGGTTTGGGTGAGCACGCTTGACTTGTGGGAACTCGAATGAGCATATAGATGAGTAGGATGATTAGCTTACCTACTTTACACTTTGTATCTAGCTAGTCTGGGAATGAAGCTTTTGGCTATATTTATCGAAGCTATTGATTCAAAAGAAAATGAACGTGATAGATATGATTGATAGTAAGAGATTAATGACACGAATAATGGTAAAGATGTAAAGACATGTAATATCACATGAATACAGACAATGCATGCATACAAGATCATATTTCTTTACTTTTCATAAGCATGATTAATATGTGAGCCTTTATGATATGAATAGTAATTAACTGGATAAGAAGCACAGATGGTGACATTGTATCTATATAATGAGATTGTTCCTGTTATTGGGTGATATAATAGGCATAGTCCTGTTATAAAGGTAGGGGCGTCACATCCATCCTCTGTCAGAAGACAATAAGCAACATTGCTTTCCATAACATACTCAGAGTGCTAATCTAGTCATCTCCTTAAGTGATCTGATAGTCGAGGTGTGGGGCCTCAGACACAACTAGTTCGTGTTCCTCGTGCTCTAGTGCTGCTTCAAAAGAATTCATAGATTCCTTTTTCATATGTACTACCATAGTTTCTACACTTTCCTTTACCGTGCTATCATTACTTTCTTCTTACATCCTTGTTGACAATAACCTTGTGGCTAGTGGGATCCTACAGGTGATACCGCTTCATACTGTCAGCATACCTTAAGAACAAACATTTCTTGGATTTTGGATTTAACTTTATTGTTTCTTAGGCATTGTACGTTATGTACACAAGACTTCTGAATATATGGATATTTGAATAGTTAGCCTTCTCCCCAATCCACATGTCCATTGACGTCTTCAACCCAATTGCTGCTGAAGGAGCCCAATTCATCATATACATGCAGTATTTACTATTTTTGCCCAAAAAAGATTTTTCCAAGCTTGCAGCTCCCAACATTGCTTTTATTCTTTCTAATAGGGTTATGTTCATCCGCTCTGCCACTCCATTTTGTTGAGGAGCGCATGCGTTAATGAATTGCCTTTTAATGCCATATTGGTTGCAAAATTCAGCAAATTCATCGCTAGTATATTCTCCTCTATTATTTATCCTTAAACATTTGATTTTCTTTCCATAGTCAAGCTCTACCATGTTTTGAACACTTTGAAGACTGGAAACATATCTAACTTTCTCTTGATAGGATACATCCAACATCTTCTGGAATAATGATCAATGAAGGAAACAAAATACTTTCCTCTTCCTAGAGACGTAATTGATGCTTGTCATACATTGGAGTGAATCAATTTTAGAATTTCTTTACTTCTAGAATTTGATGTGTTAAACTTCAATCTGTGCTACTTGCTTGCAACAAAATGTTCATAGAAAGGTAAGGACACCTTCATGAGCCCTAGAAGTAGATTTTGCTCTACAAGAATCTTCATTCCTTTTTTAGACATATGTCCAAGTTTCTAATGCCACATCATTGTAGATCTTTTACTTGAACTACTTGGAGCAACTCATGCTTCTCCCTTCAGCATATACAAGTTAGTACCACCTTTTCTCCACTCATAAGTACAAACGCACCCTGAATCACCTGCATGATTCCTTTTTAGGCTTCGACTCTACAATCAATGTCATTTAATTGACCTAATGACATCAAGTTCTTTTTAAGGCCTTCCAATGGTGCAAACTGTGCCATCATAGGACTTCAACTTGGTAGTTCCACTATTGACAATCTTCAATGCATGATCATTGCAACTGCACATAGATTCCTCCGAGACAGGTTCATATTGATGGAACCATTCCCTTCGAGAGCGTATGTGAAATATGGCTCTTAAGTTGATGAACCATACATCCACTAATGTCTTCCTACCTTTACTATTGTCGCTACTTCACAACACAAAGCATTACCCTTATTGGACATACTTGCAACATTTTCTTGTGCATTGGAATTTTTCTTATTTAAATTCCTACAACTCTTTCTTCAAGTGACCCTTTTTGCTATAGTTGTAGCAATTCAAGTTCTTTTTCTTGCTTCTTGATGTTAACCTTCCTTGAACCTAGCTCTCGCTAGAGCCACATTTTGTTGATCTCCCTCTCTTCATTGTTAAGGCCTCCATCTATTGCGAACTAGCCAACTTATCCTCCTTGTTTTTGCACTGATTTTCCTCTTCAAGAATAGCGGCTGCAATATCATCAAAGCTCATATAGTATGTGAGGACATTATTTGTGAGATTGATGATGAGTTGATCAAAGGAATCAGGTAGACTTTGAAGTAGAAGTTCAATACATTCACTTGGCTCTATTTTACAACCTAGTGATATGAGTTGAGAAAATAGAGTGTTCAAAGTATTGATGTGCATTTTCCCTGAAGTAGATTCTAACATCCGGAGAGTGTACAATTTCATTTTAAGAAAAATATTGTTATGAACTGACTTGGCCTCATACAACTTTATGAGATGATCTCAAATCTCATTAGCAGTTTTCTTCTCCTTCTCAATGCTTGACTACTCCATCTACTAGTGCAAAATGGAGATTTGTAATAGCATTTCCATCCATTTCATTCTACTTTCTACCATCTGTGAATTATGTTGGTCTTTCGCTGATAGCCATCAGACAATTATCTTTTCTCAAGATTGCTTTCATTTTTAATTTCCATAATGAGAAATTATTCCCATTGAATTTTTCAATCTCAAATTTTACCGTTATTGCTTCTACTACAGCCTTCAAGGGTATATAATAATCTAATTTATTTTCTGATGTAGTGACAACCAAAAAGCATAAGATAAGTAGATATTAATATCCAAGTCAAGTTCTAATACCAATTATTGTGAAAAATTAGGATTAGATAGAGAAGAGTCGCAACTAATAATTTGAGAAAAATAACAATAAAATGGAACATATAGATTTACATGGAAAACTCTCGAACAAATTAGAATAAAAATCATGAGTAAGGATAGAAGAATTTCAATATAAAAGAAATAGGAGGTTACAATCTTTCTAAATTTAAGAAGAGAATAATTAAAACTCTCTAAAAAAAAATTATGAGAATAACTATAGATTTTTTTTTATTTTTATGTTTTTCTCTTACAATTTTTGCTCCTCACTTGCTTCGCTTTCCACACAATTTTCTTCAAATGATTGATAGTGGTCCCACAAAATCTTCCAATTAATTTTACCAAATTTTTTAATTAGTTGAGCAAATCTTTTAATACACACAGACTTTCCACCATTTTCATATATGAAAATGCAATAAATTAACTACCCTTTGATTGGCTTACTTATACAATCTATAAGCTAAAGAAATGAGACAATATAAGCAAGCGTAAATTACAAAAAAAAAAATTCTGAATTTTACGCTTTATTCAATTCTTTAAAAATCTGAATTTAATTATATACTTTGAATTTTTTAATAAATATTGTCTGAGGTGAACTAATCTCGTTCCGAACCTAAATGACGATTACATGTAAAAACATAAAAAAAAATATTAACTTACACCAACCGCTTATGGGGTATTATGCTCATAATTGGGGGGTTGCTTTTTCAGTTATTATCTGGTGGTTATGGCATTGGTGCAACGATTTCATCTTTACTCAGAAAGAGAAGCCTATTACTGTTAAAATGGATTGGATGAACCATCAACTTGATGAGTTTGAGCATGCTTTCCATAATGTTGACCTGTCAGGCGATCATGGAAGTAGTAAGGTTCTATGTATGGTAAAGTGGTCCCCTCCCCCAACTGGCTAGGTAACTCTTAATTCTGATGGTTGCTATTGTAAGTCAATGGATACAGCTGGTAGAGGTGGTGTCATCAGGGATCAAAGAGGCTGTTAGCCTGTGGGTTATACTATTAACAGTGGATCATGTGGTGTGCAAGAGGCTGAACTCTGGGCTGTCATTGAGGGACTGAAATTGGCTTGGGATAGAGGTTATGGAGGGATCATTTTGTAGACAGACTCTTTGTTGGTGGTGGAATGGATCACTAGACGAGCAAGGCTAAGGTTGTCTTTATCTAATCTGGTTTTGGTTTGCTTTGAATTGCTTAATTCGCAACTGGATAGTACAAGTTAAGCATTTGTACAGGGAAAGTAATTGTATGGCCAACCATCTAGTAGGGGAAGCAGTTAATTTTGAGAGAGGCAGTCGGATTTTGGAGGTTCCTCCCGCTGGGGACAGCCTTTTCTTAGAGTTGATGCAGCTGGAGTAGCCTGGCCTCGCTGGGTCTATGCTGATACTTGAGCTTTTGCTTGTTGCTTTTGGTTCTCTTATGGGTACCACCCTCTCTTTAGCAACTAAAAAAAATCTTGCCGAAGTAACACAAGGTAATTTACTAGTAAAAAAAAAAGCTGAATCACTCTATTGCTGTTGAGTCAACACACCTGCATCAAAAAGCAATGTTTTAAAAACCAAATATTTTGCTACAAGACCACCTTCTCTAAATTAAAAAGTTTTTCTTTTTCGTTTTGAAAACCAAATTAAAAAAAACTTCCTCTTTAGATGATTCCCTATCTAGTCCGATGGGCAACACATTCTCCTCCCTTGCTGTCGTTGCCACCTTCACCACCTTTCAAGGAAGCGGTCCCAGGTGCCAATCAATTAACAAATTCAAAGGCTTGATATCATTATGGACAATTTTTTTTGTGGTGGATATAAGCAATCTTGCTCAAGATTTGCATAACAAAATCGGCAAAATTGATGTATTGAAAACAATAAATTCTGAGTTAATTAAAAAGACAAAAAAACGGAAAATAGAAAAGTTGATGTTATATTCAGTAAGGAAGAAACAAATTTATGTACTAGACGTAATGGACTATGGTCATAAGCTATACTTGGCAGCATCTATAAATTACCAAAGGTAATGGGTTTCGATATAGTCTTTCTACCTTCTCTTTTAGCTCTTTAATAGATTGAGTCTTTCTATTTTGATGGGTTTTGATCTAGATCTCACAGCAGATCTGGTTTTGCAGTGAATCCAGGCTCATCAATGGAGCATGGTCGAAGCTCGACAACAGATGAAGAGGAACAGATAGTTTGAGGAAGAAGAGGAGCAACTTAAAATTCTAAGGATTTATACGAAGAAGATACAAAAATTTAGACATGAAAACTTTTATGTTACAAAGTTAAAATTTAAAGGGTTTTTTATTACAAATAATATTTTAGGTATTGAGTTGTTACGAGTTAAATAATTGAAGTACCACCGGTGTAATTTAGCTGCTTTGAGAAGGAGATAGAAGGATGATGAGGGTAAATTGAATTAATGGTACCAAAAGTTTTGAATATGAATCAAATGGTACCAAATTTTTCTTCATCAAATTGATACTAAAATTTTGAAATTAGTTTTAGATTATAGCATCAAATACTTTTTTATTTGATTCATATTAATGTGGACATAGTATTAAATACTTTTTTATTTGATTCATACTAATGTGGATACAAAATTTACTAATATGGCCACTGAATTTGCTGATGTGGCCACCGAATTTGCTGATGTGGATGCCGAAAAAATTTTGAATACCATAATATGAAATTCGAATTTTAAATTTTAGTATTAACTTAATACAAAATTTTAAAATTTTGGTACAAATTTAATTCTTATGCAAAAACTTATTACCAAAAAATCATTCTAAGTCATTTAAACTATGCCTTTTGGGTCTTTTAGGCTGACGCCTGCTGAGTCAATTTTTTTTCTCCCAAAATGTGATGTTCTATGTGTCCGTATAAGCGTTTTAACTCAATTTTCTCATCAGATAATATTTTTGTTCGGACAATTTCAACATCGTATTTTTCTCGTTAAGTTGTGCAGTTAAAATTTTAATCTATATATATAATGAAAGACCTGATGAAAACACTGCAGCTATTACATTATGTTTCTAGTTTTGCCCTTCATTAAACAGAAAACGGTGCCGTGCTATTGATCTTAGATGTTGCACTTTTTCACTCTTTGAAAATGATGCCATATGAGTTGCTCTTCGCAGCCCTTTTCCCCCTTCCAAAATGGCACTGTTTTGTTTGCATTTCCATTCAATTGATGCGGTACCGTTTTGAAATTCCTAGCTGCTGCAGTTTCTTCATCCATTCGAACGACGCCGTTTGAAGTGTTCTTTTTCTTCAATAGGTTCCAACGCTGCCATTTTGCTTTAGGTTCCAGTGCTCTTCTTCCGATTTCTTACTCTATTCTCATTCTTTTCTCATTTTTTCTTTAGTTAGCCGGCCTTAAGTTTCTCTCAAGCAATTTCTTTCTTCTCAACCCTGCTCCCACTTTTTTGCTTTGTTAAGAAAAATTAAAATGGCTATGGAAGAATAAAATGGAATAAATATGAAAAAGAGAGCATGAACACTCTAAGCCAAAGAAGAAACAAAGAGAAGGAAAAATTACCTTTCTCAAAATCCTTCAACCTGTGATCGTCTAAGCCCTTTATTTTGTCTTTTCCTAATTCAAACCCATATGCAAGACCCCATCTACCAATCTAGCTACATGCAAACCTTCTTTGAGTCTTATCTCCAGTTCACCAAACATGGGTTACCTTCATCCTTCTATGAGTGTCTCGACTACACAAGAAATGGTAGCCAAAATATAGCTTCTTTTAATGTCTTTCCTTGTACAACTTTAATCTTTCATAGAGTAGCAAAAAAGGATGAAGTAAATTATGTAAAACATGACTTATAAATTCTCAGGTTTAAAGAATAGAAAGTGAACGACAACCATGTAGAAAAAGAGAAGGAAGATAAGAGATTGTGAGAAGAAATCTTCTTATGGTGAAATATATCTTCTTGCTTTGATAAATTCCAAACTGAGAAGGAGTTGGAAATATGAGGAATGATGGAGAAGTTTTGCTTGTCCTACATTTCAGTTGGAAAAATGTAAAAGAAATGAAGAACAAAGTCATACCATGTGAAAGGATTTATGCCCATTCAATAATTCTTTTCTACTTTTATTTAGAAATGCTTTATTTTGCATATGTGACAAGTGTTCTACATGCATGGCTGATTTACTTTATTTAATCATGGGTGGTTCTGCAATATATTTATATGACAAACATCTAAACTAATTAGTCTTCCACAAAATAATTTAATTCACGGTTTCAAAGATAGATACACTCTTTTACCGATAATCTCTAAAATTTATGGGATGAAACGTGTTTTTCAAGTTGTTATTAGTAATCATACTAAGATTTTTATAATTTAACATTCAAAGATCTGATTATTTTAAAACATAAGATTGGTAAAAGGGCGACATCGTCAAGAACCGTATTGCTGAGAAATCATTTAACGTCAAATCCATAAAAAATATCGTCTGACTCCAGCATTCAATCAACACATGACACATATGTTTTCAAATCTTCTGAATTCTCTGATGATAGTCATGTAGTACAAACTATAGATGAATCGTCTACCAAAAAAATGTGTACCAAGTGAAAAAATAATAAAGGAGCTGTTGGAGGCACTGTAGCAAATACATTGTTTGTTTGAATTTACCCTTTTAATAAGTTAAAGGGTGCGTTTATTTTTTTTTTCCAAGCAGCTCGATTCAAAGTGGCGCAGTATTAGCGAGTCTCTTCTTCCTCAATTAGTAACTCAAAGCACCCCTATTGTCATCAATAACAACAACACCACCTTTTATAAAGCAATGAATGAATTGCTTGACAAACTCATCTGTCTTTTTGAAAGCCTTTAGTGTCGTGCTTACTCATAATATAAGAGAAATTGGGTAGAATTAGACAAGTCTCTTATCTGGAAACTTGATTACCATTGGATGCAATCGAAAGAAGGAAATGGCAGAAAGAATGGGGATAGCCGGAAAGAGAAGTACCATGCTTCCTATATAGGCTATTTGGATATGAACTAGCTTTAGAAGGACAAAGAGCATCTTACTATCATGTACCAAGCTGAAAGGGCTTAGCCAGGGCTGACCAAGAAGTGAATTAGCATTGAACTACTCAACTACCATAGGCTTTTAGCTTAGAGAATGTCAAATGAATAACAACCCTTGATGGGGCTCATTTTTGGTGCCACCTATTACATAAGTGTCACCATGACAACATGCTTATAAAAGAAAAAAATTAAACTAATAAAAAATAAATTAAAATAAAATTAGATTTTTTTATGCCGAAGTAAAGATAAAGAAATTAATAAAAGTAAATCAATTGAATTGATAACATGATATCACTTAATACTTGAATAATAATTTTATTTTTATTCAATTAACTAATGTTAAGTGAAGAATTCACTAAAGGATAAGTTTATTATAAAGAATTTTGAACCATACCTAATTATAGAAAAAGAAATTTCAACCTTTGCTGTTATGCCTTCGAGCACGTCTCTTGCCGATCAAAGGATTGGCAATCATGCGGAATCTGATTATATGAGCCATGCCGCTTTGTTCTCATAGCCAGCCTCCATTCCAATGTCTGCTATCCCTATTTCTAAAAGTTTTGCAACAGTGGTTCGTGCAAAGGAGATCACCATGGAATCCTCAGCTAAACTTGAGAATAAGGGAGGTTATATAACTGTGCAAATTAATCAAAAGGCTTTTGCCACTCGACTGACTCTTTGTGATAATGCGCTAATAGGCATAATCATCTTGTTAAAGGGGGACTCACCATGGAAATTGAATGTTTTGAAGGAGAAGTTACACTAATTATGGTCTCTACGCTAAGGATGGAAACTCATCTCTTTAGGACGAGGTCTTCACTTAATCAAGCTTCAATCTTAAGAGGGTAAACAATGTGTATGGAGTTGTGCCTTTATTTCGTTCAAACTACGGGTTCTCCGCCTATAAAAATGGATGTCGAATTTTGACACTTACGAGCAAAAATCTACTACTACTCAGGTTTGGATCAGAATACATTGCTTGCCTTGGGAATATTGGCATCCAAAAATTTTAGCTGATATTGCTAATTGTATTGGTGTATCTATTAAAATTGATCAAACAACTATAGAGGGTGAGTTTGGTCATTATGCCTGAATCTTGATTGAATTGGACTTGGCACAGAAGCTATAGGATCAAATCATGGTGGAACAGGTGGGTAAAAGTCTCTTTATGGATGTGGTCTATGAGAATTTGCCTACTTTTTGCTCAACCTACAAAAGTATAGGACACATTCCTTTGGATTGTTGACAGAATGTAACGCAAGCAAAACGCTAGCTAGAAATTAGACAAACCCCTCAAGTTATCTCTCCGTTCTTCTCTCAATCGAGATTTCTTTTTCTCTTTTTTTGTCCTCCTTAATGAACAAAGGGCTAGGCCATTTCGAATGATAACCTTTCTGTCTTATTTTGCTTTTGCAACTCATTTTTGATTATCACATCACAATAGTCTTCAGAAATCTTTCTTAATTATTCTTGTGATTATTTCTGTTAAATCAGCTATCAATAGTATTAGCTCTAGTCTAGCGCCTATGAATATAGCCAGTCTAGATACTGAATCAGGTGACCTAAAAAATACAAAGTGTGCAACACTCGTTTCTCCATGCACAATAATGATACAGGCACATCAGAAGATGAAGAATAGTCACAGGATAAGTCAAATCACTCTGAAAATGTGCATGATTATAATGATAGGTCAAATGACTATGAAAATAAGTACAACGATAATGATTCTAATACTGGCAGATTGATTATTGATCATGTTGCAATTCCTATGCCCAATCTAGTAGAAGCGAGAACTGATATTCAGGAGCATGTTGAGTAGAATAAGAAGGAGCATATTGGGATGCGGGATAATAGAACAATAGCAACAAAAACTAATATATCTGCACCTCTTCCCTCTATAGTTAACAATCATCCATCAGGGTCTAATGGATCCCCCTTATGTTTCATGGGCAGATGAAATAGAAGCAACTAATTGGACGACTGTATCTACAAAAAAGCATGTAACAAGATCTAAACATTAGCCAACCTTATCGAAGCGTGCATCCAGACCCCCTAAAAAATTGAATTCTATATTGGAATTGTCGTGGTGCAAGGAACAATAATACTCTACGATCTATTTTTAATTTGTACCACTCTCATCGGCTAAATGTCTTTTGTCTTGTTAAACCAATGGTTGAATTTTCCAAAATTCCATATGAAGGGTTTTGAAGAAGAATCCCATTTAGAAAAATGCAGCAGAAATAAAAATTTCAAAAATTCTAATCACAGAATTCTACTTATGTCATTAAAACTAACTGAATAAATGATGGTTATAAATTGTACCTTTAATTTCTTGGACTTATTCCTCCTTTTTTCTTATTGAGTTGTTGCAAACTATAATAATCCAAGGTGATATGTCTCTAATGGAAGTTCACATGAAGAAATGATGAAGGAAACCTCTAGGGTGATGATGGCTTGAACAATCACTTTGTGCTAGCAAAGTCATTTGTCCATAAGAGAAAAAGTGTAGAAAAATTAACTTTTAATTTTAAAAATGGAGGCTCTATTTTTTGATGTAAAAAAAAACAAAAGCTTTTATATGTGTCTACATCAGTGTCTTATGGTTTAGATCCCATTTAAACTAAAAGACCACTTAAAATTCAAAAACCATAAAAATAGTGCATATGGGGCAGAATGGGTTGCATTGGCCAGGCTTGTCTATTGCCTGCTTGAACAGTGCAGGCCAGCACAGGCTCGGGGGCCTTAAACAACTTTGAAACCTCCAAAATATTTCCGCAAGCTCGACACCATCCGACCACAAATTTCTCTCATATTTTGGATCATATCCGAGACCATTTTACTCATTCTTCACACCTTCAATGTGTGTGACTCATTAGATTTCTGGTTATATTAGCCACCCAAATTCACAATTAATTCAAGCAAGTCATAAGCGGTATCTACCAACACATTATGATCCCTTATTGAACGAAAAGTTAGTGGTTTGACTACAAACCTTTCCATAGACAATCTGTATAATTTGTCCTTTACTATCCTATATCTCACTCGGTTTAGAGCATGAACTATGTGTCAACTCCCGTTAAACTGACTATATCATACCTAGTCCAAGTGATATTAGATCTTGTCACTGGGACTCATCACTCAAATAGACATGTCACTGCATACCATTCTTATGACATTTCTACTCTGGCTAGAGATTCTTGAGTAATGATCTCGACAAGAGGCCGTGGGTATACACTCCCTCTATTAGGAGTGGTGAATTCTCTATTAGCTACCCAATTACCTTGAATACCTGAAGTTGTACCCAATCACCACCCTATGAGCAACCTCTATGAGGCAATAAAGAATGGAGCCAATGCACAGAGTCAATATCCAACATATCCTTGAGTACCTCAAGTCTAAGAATACTTACACCATTTCTATGATGAGACTTTCATTGACATTTGAATAGATAATCCATATGATTGTCTCATAGCAGGTCATCTAATATACTTGACTACCCTTAGCAAGCATCCACATGTTAACTCTGAACATCTGATGCTCATAGGTTATGAGATCTACTGTTTGATCTAATCAAGGAGTATAACACGTGCTAGTCTATTAGGATCAATAATGTTCCCTGTTGTTGATCCTATGACTAGGGATAATTTAGATACTAACATAATTACACATAATAGAAATCTTGTTATCATGATTTCGTTCATACTATATTTCATATCATGGACTTTTATTAATTAGTTTAAGATCTATATCAATTCATATACAAATGAATACTAATATAATGAAAGAATGTCATGATGAATGTGTACACTAAGTGCCTAAGATAATTGCCTTTTGGGTACATTACTAACACCATCTTATTTTTGGCAGTGTCTTCAATTACAATTTATTGCTTCTAATGATGCAGCACTTTCATCTATATGGCTTTTTATTTCTTCTAATCTTTCTTGTGCATTAGAATCTATAAGCATGCAGCAGGTCATGATTTCAATCACTGTTGATGGAGTAGATAATTGGTTCACTCTTGTTTATGGTAGCACTTCGACTATAGTGCGTCGATACCTTGGGAAAGACCTCCACAAGTAGGTATGTCATGGGCTCCTAATGGTAAGAGGGATGCTTCTCGTGTGGAGCAGCACTTGGATAGAGTTCTATGTTCTACTTCTTGCTACACAGACTGGTCATCCATTAAATGTATGGCTATGCCATGTCATTTATCTTATCATAATGCTCTCTTATTAGTTTGCACTAATGTTATGAAGGGTCCGTCCCCTTTTCGATTCAGAGAAATGTGGCTTACTCATAAAGAGTTTAACTCTTTTATTTTTGATAAGTGGAATAAAGATATTTCTTATGGGTCCTTAATGCATCGGCATATGTGTAAGCTTAAGCATTTGAGACAAGTTCTTCATGTTTGGAATTTAGACACTTTTGGGCACCTTGATAGGAAGATTGAAAGCGCATCACAGTTGCTCCTTGATATCTAAAAGGAAATGGGAAATTATGGATTTTCTAAGACTTTACATAGCATGGAATTGGAAGCTCATAATGAGTTAGAGGCTTGTTTAATCCAACAAGAACTATTCTATAGGGAGATGAGTAGAGTGAAATGGCTTTGTAATAGAGATCGCAACATAAGGTTTTTTCAGGCTATGATGAATCAACAATAAGCTTGGGTAGGCATTCATTTCCTAAATATTAATGGGCAGCTCACAGATGATTGGGGGTGTATTGAGAATCATGTCATTTCTTATTATGGAGATCTTTTTAGTGAGCAGCATTCCGGTCCTCCTTTGAACTGCAACTTGATCAACCAAGTCATTCCTTCTCTAGTTATTGGTGAGGATAATTTGTTTCTCACCGGTATTCCATCAGATTTAGATATCTATCAGACAGTTAATAGTATGGATGCTAATAGCGCACCAGGCCCAGATAGCTTTACCGATAAATTCTTTGTTCACTGTTAGGTGACAGTAGGGAATGATGTTTGTGCGGCTGTCAAGGAATTTTTCAAAACAAGAAAGATTGAACCTGGTCTTAATTCAAGTCTCATGATCTTGCTGCCCAAAGTGGAGGATGCTATCTCAATTGGCAAATTTCGGCTAATAGTGCTTAGTAATTTTATCTTCAAAATTATAACAAAAATCCTTGCAGATCGTCTTGCAACCATTGCTCCTAAGATTATATCTCAAAGCAATTTGGGTTCATTAAAGAATGCCATATTGAATATTGCATTGCTGCCACTTTATAGTATGTTAATATTCTTGACCAAAGAGCTAGAGAAGGTCACATGGCTATCAAAATCGATATTAAAAATGCATTTGATTCTATAAGCTGGTCATTCTTAATGGAAGTCTTGAATAGCTTTGGTTTCAACTCTACATTTAGAAGCTGGATCATGACAATCTTCTCTTCTACACGTCTCTCTATTATTCTAAATGGCTCCTCGAAAGGGTATTTTGCTTGCTCATTAGGTGTAAGGACCCACACTCACCTCTCCTTTTTTGTATTGGTGAAGACTTCCTCAATCAGTGGTTATCTAAAGTAGTTGAGTATGGCAATTTCACTCCCATGTAGGCATGTCACAATATTAAAGTGCCTACACATCTTTTATTTACCGACGATGTGTGTGCTTCTATTTGGAAAGGCCAATTTAGCTTATTTGGCGACTTTGAAAAATGTTTTTGACACTTATAAGATCCTTTTTAGGCAAATTGTCAATTAGGAGAAATCAAAAGCAATCTTTAGTTTTGGCATTTCTTTTCGAAGAATCCAACGACTATTACAGATCTCCGGGATAAGAATAGGCTATCTTTTTTTCAAGTATCTTAGGGTCCCCCTTTTCAAAGGTGCACCTAGGCGGACTCATTTGCAGAATGTTGTTGATACAATCCTTGCCATTAATGGTTGGAGAGGGAATCTTCTATCCATGGCCGGTAGAGTTTCTCTTGTACAATCGGCAATCAAGAGTTCCTTTTTGTGTAGCTTTATAATATATAAATAGCCATTACGATTGCTTGCTAAAATGGAGAAAGCAATAAGGAGCTTTGTATGGAAAGGTTCTATAATGAAGGAAAAACATGTGACTTTCTCGTGGAATCTTTGCTGCCACCGTAAGGCTAAAGGAGGATTGGGTCTAAAGAGATTAGGGGTTCTTAATATGGCAATGCTTTATAAATTAGTTGCTAAATTGTTCACAGAGGGATTTTGTCTTCTCTTTTCTTTGAAGTAATTACCTTGAGTGTATTAATCAACCTCACACTATTACTTTAACAGTTTAATGCTCAATAAAAGGTATTTATTTAGATATTATTTACACCAGATTTTTGTAAGTCTATTAGGTTGAGGCCTAAGCTCATTAAAACCCAAGGCCCATAAATTTTTTTGACCCATATCCATGAGGTAAAGTGTTAGATAATTGTGAAGAAAATAATCAAAAATAAAATCCTTACAAGTAAGGAGGACTACTGATTCAGTTAAGGCAAAATAACAGATGATGGAGAAAGTTGTGGAAATAATGGCTACATACTAAGGTAGTTAGAGAAAGTGCAGTGAGTAGGAATTATGGGCAACAGTAATTTGGACCTGAAGCTATAAAAAGGAAGAGCATCAGAGAAGAGGACCGACCAACAATCACTCAACAAAATCAGTAGACAACAACTTAGTTCAATTCAATTTTTAGCAATTCAATTAGCTTTAATCTCTAGCTTTATTTTTTAAAAAAAATTTTTTGTTCATTCAGTTCTTTGTAGTTAATAATGAGCTAATTTTCATCAGTAAAGTCATTTTCTTTAACAATCACATTTATTCAATATTTATTTTCTCTAGTTCCTTTTTACTCATCAGCTCAAATTTCATTACTGTTAACATTTTTTTCAATTCATTGTCGTTAATTTCAATAGCAATCAAATTTAGGTGTACTGTCAAGAAAACCTAGGAATCTATAGTCAATTGATTAGAAGTCAATGTGTAAATTTCATTTTAGTTTGGAAATTCTATAATTTCCTAGCACGCTCATATCGTGCACTAATTTCTATTTTTGTGGCCTAAACTTATTTTTTGTCATGCTGGTGGGACCCGTTTGATCACTACCACTCATGGAAACTAGAAGTAAAATATCCAAAGAGTCTTAAGGCTCAGAATCTATTGCTCTATGAGGAAAGTAGGAAGGAAAAGTTCTGCTCATTGTGGAATAAATTGAAAATTTAACACTTTCTCACTAGGCTGGAGAGGAAGAGGAAAGAAATAAGAGTCCATCTAGACCAGGTAATAGCTCACCAACTAATAGTTCTAACTTATCTGATGTGTTCAGGTCTTTGGTAAAGGAAACGGCTCAAAAGTTCGAAGCTAGTATAGCCAAACATTTGAAGTAGATGACTGAACAAACAAAGAGCCAGACCAGGGCCATTGTTGAAGAGATGACTTAACATTCTGTCTCCCAAGAGAAAAGAGAGCCAAAGCAACAGGTGGTAGCACCTAAACAAGACCTTGTCTATATACCTACTAAACTACCATCTAGTGAGCTTAGGGGGAAGTGCTTTGGAAATAACAGTAGTAAGAAAGGTGACTTATACCGCCCACAAGTTTAAAATGAGGCAAGGTACATTTCTCCTCACCTTAGGAAAGAACTCTAGGCTTTGGGGTCGGAATCCGCACCAATGCTAGAGCTACTAATTAAAGGTTTTTTGCCTACACTAACCCTACAAATCAGCCTGGAATCTATAGAGAATCAATGCCTATTATTGGAGTCTTAGGAGGTAGCTCATATGTACCTATACATCAAATCCCACATTTGACTTTCATGCAAGCCTATACACCAGCACCTGCATCAACAGTTCTAGTGCCAGCACTAGTGGACTTAAAGGCAGTAAGAGAGACAATACAGAAATTATATGGGCCTAGCATCAGACAAATAGGTTGCCTCGAGTTTTACAAACCCTATCCAGACATGATTGACAGGGAGAATCCTTACCCAAGGGGATACAGAATACCAGACTTCACACTTTTCTCTGGGAGGATGGACAATCTACACAGGAACATATTGCTAAGTTCACTGTGTAGTGTAGAGAGTTAACTAACTATGAGAATTTTCCATGCTACAAACTCAGGTTATTTTCTAACTCCCTAATTGGTATGACTTTTACTTAGTATGCTACTCTCCCTAGGGATTCCATACTAACATGGTAGGAAATGGAGAGACAATTTCACACACAATTCTAAAGAACTAAATCAAAGGTTTTGTAGTGGTTAATTAGGAGCCACGACTATTATTACTGATCATCCTAGAAGACTGCATCACCTACTCCAAAGGATACCGGTAGTGTCAGAAGTATGGGAGTATCCAGAAATTTCTAGCAGCAGAACTACACTCAATTGTGAAGCCATGGCCATTTCAAGGTTAGGCCATGGACCTGATAGGCAAGATTCACCCTGCATAATCCAAATGCCATAGTTTTATCCTAGTGGCTATAAATTACTTCACTAAATGGGTGGAGACAGTTCCTTTGAAGAAAATAGAACATAAAAATGTCATTTAGTTTATAAAGGAGAATATCATCCACAAATTTGGCATTCCCCAGACAATCATGTCAAATCAAGGAACTATGTTCACTGGTGAGGAGATGAAGGACTTTATGGATGATTATAGTATCAAGCTCATCAATTTAACGCTGTTCTTTACTCAGGTAAATGGACAGGTGGAAGCTTCTAAAAAGGTGCTTATTGGGATCCTAGGAAAAATGCTAGAAGATAACCTTGGAGACTATCACCGAATCCTATCAAAGAACTTATGGGCTTACAGAACATCAAAGAGAAGGTCAATTGGTGTAAGTCCATTTTTGCCAACTTTTGGCCATGATATAGTGATTCCTATAGAGGTGGTGGTTCCATCATTGAGAGTAGCTAGGCAGAATGATCTTACTCCTGATGAATACACTTCTGCTATGATGATGGAGTTAGAGCTTTTTGATGAAAGGAAAATTCAAGCATACAATAATATGTTAGTGTGGAAGAAGAAAATGGCTAAAGCCCACAATAGAAGAGTCAAGAAAAGAAAGTTTGAAGTCGAGGACATGGTGTGCAAGGTGATCTTACCTATTGGAGCTAAAAACAAAGAATTTGGTAAGTGGTCATCTAATTGGGAAGGTCCATTTAAAATTCATTAAGTTTTTGCCAGAAATGCCTACTGGCTATCTAGTCTAAAAAGGGAACCTCACAAAAGATACATCAATGGAAAATACTTAAACAGATACTTCCCAACCATGTGGAAAATGATAGACTCAATAGTGGCTGGAGAAATAGAAAATGGGCTGACCCAAACAGCCTCCCCAATGACTCTCTAGATCATTAAAGTTAGGCTAAGTTGTTTAGGCTGTACTAGTAGGTTTAAGGGCCACTATGTTATAAAAAATAACCTAGTTCTCTTGTAAATATAAAATCCAATCAATAAATGTAGGCCATAGGGCCACTCTTTTTTCTAATTCAGTTTATGGATGCCCTATAAAAATCTAGATCATAGTATACCGAGAGGTTGGCCTAGTACCACCTTGATCTCTAAATTCAATGAATGGCTACGGTGCATCTATGCAATTATTTAGTGAATCCACTTATTCAATCATTCATTATCAAGCAATCATATCAATAGGTTGGCTTACTTTCCACCTTTCTCATCAATGAAAATGGATGGCTGTGGTGCATCTATGCAATTGTTTAGTGAATCCACCTGTTCAATCATTCATTATCAAGCAATCATATCAATAGGTTGGCTCACTTGCCACCTTTCTCATCAATGCAAATGAATGGCTGTAGTGTTTTTTGTGTGCAAATGTTCGGTGTTTTCATCATCAAATCGAACACAAAGATTCACTCCTTTTGAGCCATAATCACAGTCATAATCAAAGGAACAAACCAGCTTCAAGGCAAACAAAGCTCATCATTGGCATCAAGCAATAATCAAAGAAAAAAAACACGAAGATAAAGCAGGAATAAGTATCTGCTTAGAATCTTGGTGTTAATACTAAGTTTACAAAGTCATGAGTATCAAAGTTTAAAGTCTAGAAAAGTCATGAGACCTAAACTCTATCCAATACTCCTAGACGCTTTGCCGAGTGGCCTGGCACTACTAGAGTTAGGAAGTCTACTCCTCGGCCACCTAGTGCTGTGATTTCATATCAGTCTTCAGAGAAGCCATATTCTTTTGAATTGATGAATATTTGGCCTTGGTCTCTTCTCCTTGTTGCACGAGTTTTTGCATTGCGGCTTTCTCCTCCTCCACTTGAGTCAAAAGTGCTATTATCTTCCTCTTCTTGGCATCATAGGCTATTCCTGCATCCTTGAGTTGTGTAGAGCAATTGGCCTTTAAGGCCAAAGAGCTTTCCAAGTCTGCCTTGCGACCCTGAAGTGCTCTTAGTTTTGAGGAAAGATCCAAAGAAAGGGTCACAAGGAGCTGTGAGCTGAAAGTAGCAGCAACTCTAGAACATACCCTAACAATGAAATTGGACTTGGAGAAGCTGTGAGCCTCAATAGACTTAAGAACAGCGAGAGCAGCAATGAAGGCATCTTGTTGGGAGGGGCTTAGTGAGAATATATCCAAACTCAAGGAAAAAGTAATGGTGGACCTGGCTGCATTTATTTCTGCCATTAAAGGTGGATGGATCTAGAAGGCATCTTAAGATTGAGGAGACTCTTTAGAAAAGAAAGTTCCTCCATATCTTTTTCAGATTCATCGTCTAGAATAAAAGTGCTCTTAAGGGAGGTTTGCAAATAATACCAAATGCGATGTGTAAAGAAACATGTATACTAGAAGAGAAAATGAATGAATTTAAAGCAATACCAGTTAGAATGGCTGGCCTGAGGGCGAAGATGGATTCTATTCTTGAGCATTTACTTCTTCAACTATACCCAAAGCAAGTTGTGATATTTCTTCATTAGAGGGGAGGGGTTAGTGCTAGCATCTTCTCTAGACTTATCCTCATCCTCGACTTCCCCTGAAGAAGTCTCTGTCTCTTTACGCACTTCGGCTAGGTCTACAACATCTATAGGGTCCTCTTTGGTATTAGTGAAGTTGCTCTTCATACCAAGCCTTTGAGAAAAACGCTTGGATGTAGGTTTCCTTTTCTTGGTTGGGGCTCTGGTAGGCCTCATGGTGGAAGGGGCACTAACAAAAGCTTTCTCAATATTGGCCTTCTTAATAGGCCAACTAGGAGAAGGAAATACTAGACCTGTAGAAAGCATGGATTAGACAAGTTTAAACATGCAAAAATGAAAATGAAAGAAAGGTGAAGAAAGTACTTGAAGAGAGTCTAGGGGCATGGAAAGCTAGCAACTCCTTGAAGAAATCCACCCACTAAGTAAAGAATACGGCTGTGAAAGCCGGAGTTAACATCTTCAAAGAGGGAGATAGGTGGTTCTGTACTAAGGCTTTAATGGCTTCCTTATCTGGTTTTTCTATAATGGAGAGTAGAGAGAGATAAGGAACCACCTATTGAAAACCGAACTGGCATCCCTATAGATTCGGTTTGTAAGCCATCAATGTGATAAAAGATGCACCCAACATAGGAGAAAATGGATAACAACCACTAGAAATGAGACATCGGCTAGAAATGCAAATAAAGGTCGATGGATTGCTGAAATCATTCCTGTAAGGTTCAAGAGAAGATAGGTGAAGGGCCTAGATAGTTTCATATGCTCCATCTCTCTTCAAGTAAAGTTAGGCAAGAGAACGAGTTTTCAAACCAAGAAAGAAGCCCAATAAATCCTCAAAAGCTATGCATTTAGAAAGTCCTACAAATCTAAAGCCAAGGGGTAGAGAAGTACCCACTCAACTATATAACTCGGGGAAGTAAGCTACAAGCCATAATTGCACAACCCACAAACCATTACCAACTTTCTACAAAGGGTCCTCAAATATATACTTGCCTAGAGAATGATATACTGAGGCTAGGAGGATGGTCCCTAATGCAAACATATGGCTAGAAGCCATGGCTCTCATTAGAGGACGGTATTCCATTGTTGGTTTCCTGAAATTGGAAAGAACATGTATCTACATAACAAAACCCAGAGAAATTCTATATGCTCTATTGTGGTGGGAGTGCTCTTCTTGTCATACCATTTTCGGATTAGAAAGGCATATGATGTATGAGTAGTGGAGCTGGTAGAGTGGCTGGAAGTGCAAGATCCTATAAGTTTATTAGATAGATTGCCTCATCACCAACCACTATGAGGCCTATAAGGTCCGTGATTTCTTTGAGAGTAATGGAAATAGGTCTAAATGGCAGAACAAATGAGTTGAGACTCTTAGACTAGAACTTCAAAATTACTTCTAGGAGCTCTGAATCTAGGGGTAACCAAATTTTAATTATTTCTATAAGTCGAGTAATTCCCAACTTCTTCCAATCTTTCTCAAAGTGGGGATGGATTCGGTTAACCTAAACTACCCATTTTTCACTGGTCTTAGTCCAAGATTTTCCAGGTGCACCAAAAGGTTTAATGCTCTTACCCAAAAGTATTTCATCTGTACTGCTTAATGGGAGTGGAAAAGCAATAGGAACTTGTGAGTGAGGTCCCATGGTTAATGTGCTGCCAGGAATAGGGAAAGGAAGTGTGGGGCTATAATTTAAAAATGTCAAGAGTTAGAGATGTATAAAGCATAATGCATAAATTTTAAAATTTTACCTTGAAGAGGAATAGGCCATTGGGGTGCTCAAACAAGAAGAAAAAATTGCTGAGTAGAGACAAGTCTGCAGATAGTTAGACTACAAATCATTGCTGATGCTTACATGCTCACTAGCTATGAATAAATGCCAACAAATTTAAAGTCACCTATAAAGCCAAATTCTTTATGTTCTCAAGCTTAAAAATGTTCTTTCCTCACATTTATGTCGAAATTCTAAATTTCAGGTCATGGCAAAGTTGTTTTCACCTGGAGACTAAGTAAGCATTAGGAGAAATCCATTGAAGCAACTATATTCTTTAGATTGGCATTAATTTATTAGGTTTTAATATTTGCATTTTTACCATATAGAGCCGAAATTTCTAAATTTCAGGCCATGGTTTAGCCATTTTTACTTGGAGACTAGGTAAGCATAAAGGAAAACTTGTTGAGGCCATTATACTCCCTAGGACAAAAAAAGCCGAAATTCAACATATATAAGGGTTTTCTAGCCTAATCTCAAGAGTATTGAATTTTCAAAGATTTTACCTTTGGGATTTCTTCTATACACTTAAGGGAAGAATTTTCCAAAAGTGAGTGGTATTACTAAGGAGGAAGGTGGAACTGTTGAAACACCAGAAAAGCCATTTTGAAATTTATGAAACAAATTCTTGATACCAATACAACTCTTAAAAGCCATGAAACCTCAAAGAGAATCAAAGAAAAGAGAAATTACCTGTAACACCTTATACCTATGAATATCACTTATACTTATATCATATTATCATGTATTGCATAGAATAAGACATAGTCCTGTTTATAATGAGGGATAAATTTTTTTTTTTGGATCATATAACATTATCACTTTGCAGCATTTGACAACTCAGCTAAGCATCACATCCTGATTATAAATCTAATATATCACATATGTTAACAATTCAGATACTATGTTTAATTATTTCAGTTAGAAAGGTTAAAGCCAAATACACATTTACACATCATTGCATATTTAGTAATTCACACATATACAGATACACAACCCAAAATACAAATGTCATGTTCCTATACATATGTGCAATGCAAGGAGAGAGATTGGTGAGACTTGGCCGGTGACCTGTGATCCATGTCTTCTATATGGTATGCACCTCCAAAATGAGCTAATTACTCTTCTTTGCCTGAAAGATGATGCAATTTAGTGAGTTGCAACTCAATGAGAATAATTATCAAAAGCTTTCTAAAGTACTAAGTTAATCACAGTGACAAGTAGTAATTGTCATTCATACACATTTTACATGTCATTCTATTTATCAATATCATATGAATATAAATAATATTAAATCATGTAAACATTTCATTTGCTTATACTCATGCTTATGTCATTTTCTTTTTGTTGTGACCAGGCTA
>CATIWF010224658.1:0-16792 GCA_949630135.1 Balakata baccata
CTTGTATGCATCTTTTTGCTTGGTGAATAAAATAATTAAATATTCCGAATGCATTTTCCATAGCACCCTTTGATCAACCAAAAGCTTTGCAATGGCAGGTACTCCTCCATATCAATATTGACATATTTATTTTAGAAAAAATTATTAATTTTTTGAAGTTTGACATATTATACTAATATCTTATGAGTTTTGAATTTTATGTGATTTGCCCCATCTATTTTATCATATTTTATTAATATATTATTCCATTAAAATTTTTTTGTTACAAATACGTTAAATTGTGGTGAAATAACAAAGATAAAATTATTATTTACCCTCAAAAGTTGGATCTATTACTAATACCTCCTAAGCAATGGAGAATATTCCTTATGATAAATGGTAAATACTTAAAAATTGAATAGAAGGACTATATAGTTTAACAAAGATAAAACATATGAGAAAATCAAATAATTTTTAAGTTTCATGGGTACTAGTATAGTATGTCAAATATTAAAGAGCAAATAATAATTTTTTTTCTTTTTGTATAAATATAAATTGATAAATAAAAGTTGATAAAGTCATTTGAAATTTTTCTACATGATTTTTATATCATTGACTACTCTATAAGGAGTACTGTTAGGGTTGTAATTGAACTGAGCTGAACCGAATACTGAGGAGTTTAGTTTGGTTCATTTAAATATGTCTCAAACTTGATTTGAGCTCAAGTTCAGCTCATTAACTAATAATGATAAAAACTCTAGTTCGGCTCATTAACTAATAATGACAAAAGTTCGACCTTAACCTTGATAACAAAATATAATATAAACGAGACTTAAATGAAACTTAAACGAGTATGTTCATGAGTTTTTAATTGAACACGTTCATGAACTTCTAATTGAACACGTTCGCGAGCTTTTAAATGAACAAGTTTGCAAGCTCTTAAATGAATATGCTTACGAGCTAACAAACCAAATAATATTGGGTTCGAGCTCAATAAGATTTTCAATTACTTAAATTTAAGCTCGAGCTCAGTTCATTAAGATTAATAAATGATATCAAACGAGTTCTTTTTCTCAAATAGAGACATGAATAACTCACCGAGTGTCTTGGTTCATTTATGACTCTAAGTACCATACGTAACTTGGATGCCAATTCTACACCTAACTAAAGTTGTTTGCTGAAGGAGGGCATGCCAACCGCTTCTAAGAATTTAAATATATGCTTAACTGTTGCGAACCAAACTTGGCTATGACCAGTGTATAGATTAAGACTAGCTTAATCTATGCTAGCCTCACATGCCATTAATATAAATTTTGTGACTTGATTTTCTATAAACTTCAATTTTCACAAATTATCTCCAATATTTGAAAAAATAGAGAAGATGTGGTATGAGCAAAAAAACAAGCTCAGTGAATGATGGACACAATAGACTAGGAAGAGACAAATGCTCATATAATTTCTCAAACACTTTCAAATATTAATAACAAAACAATATAATATTAAATATCAAATACTGAAAAATTCGGAATTCACAGAAAAATTAAATATCTAAAATATAAAAAAACAATATTCAATTATATGTCAAATACTGAAAAATTCAAAATTTCATAAATAATCAAATATTCAAAATATAAACTAATAAACAAAATAATATTTAATTAGTGTGTAATATAATCAAATCAAATCAGATTAACATTTAAAACTTATGGTACAATGCTGTGGTGATACCAAACACCACCAAAGGCTAGATAATTGGCAACCACACTAACAGTAATAAATACATACATCATCCACCACAGATATCAATATGTATGCTTCTAAAGCAAATGCAATGATACGACACATAACTACAACAAATGTGATATTTGTGGGGAGTCCAGGTAACATGAAGCCAGATAACAAATATATAAATTGCTAATGATGAAGCCAGATAACAGATAAAGATAAAAATAAGAAAAATTCAGTCAACAATATCAATTGAATTTCATATAACAAAATCAGATATTATCTCAAAATAAATAACAATTTCAATAATATTTTTCTCAAACAAAGATAATTACAATGCAGTTCAGATAACATAATCAAAATTATTTGCAAAAAGTAACAATTTCAATAATATACATTAATAATATACATTTTAGACAAAACAATTTTAAACTATAGCAAATGATTTCAAAGTCTCAATTTATAATATATTTAAATCAGTAAATATCAAGAATATATTCTCAGATATTTAAAGCTCTAATGCAAAGGAAATTTATCAATAATCAAATTCAATATAAATTAAATAAATGATGCCTTTTAGATAAAACTCTAGTATACAAACCATTTTGTAAAATCTCATTTGTTGAAATAAAAGTACAGTAATACTGAATAAACTTTTACAGAATGTGATTTTTCCTGCTAGAAGTTTTAAAATATAAACACATGTCATGCACTATAATTATCACTCATCTAGTATTCAATAGAAACTAAATCCAAATCGAACCAACAACTACTCAATCTACCAATAGAATATCTGAATTTCCTAAAAAATAATAGAATAAATTATTAATACACTCTTGATGTTTGGTTGAATATACTAGTTAATATTTTCATTTTTAGAAATACATTATAAATTTCATCGGATTTGGTTCCAATAACTAAAAAAACATTACGTTATTTTTAAATAGAGTATTATATTAGTCAATTAGAATATTCTGTTAATGAACTAAAAAATACAAAAAATATGTTATTTATTTTTTGATAAATTTGACATTTTGTTAATTTAAAAAGAATGACAAATTTGACATTTTGGTATAAAATTAATGACATTAAATTTTTTTGGTATTTTTTAAGACAAAAATAGAAGCACAATTTGATATTTTGTTTATATCTAATGTAAAAAATTAACCGAGTGACTATCTAGCATATTAAATTAAACTGGAGAAACTTCATAATGTATTTCCAAAAATAATAGGACCAACTAGTATATTCAATCAAATCTCAAGTAGACAACATTATTCTAAAAATTTTAATTCTTATAAAATCTCTAAGTCACTACATCAATCCAAATGCTACAGAACCAAGTAATATAATTAGGAGATCCAATTTAAGGGTTTAACTGAAATTGATAATAATTGAAAGGTATGTTGTAGTTTTTGAAAAAATTTACATCGGCATCAAATCAAAATCATTAGAGTAAATTGTCCACTAAGATTTTATGAAGGAAAAGGAATATAAGAGTATAACAATGGGGAAAAAAAAATCAAAGAAATTCTCGTGGTTTCATGGCAGGATTAAGAGCTAACTAAATTTCTACTTTGAAGAACAGTGGTACTGATGAATTGATAAGGAAAAATCTATAGAATAGGTTAATGGAGACTTAAACTTTATAGGACTCAGATATAAAAAGAAACCGTCCATGCTTTTAGCACAACTTATCTAAGAAGAATAGAAATTTTTGAGACTGACTTTACTGACCTTTCAGCAAATGTGTATATCATTTTCCGCAGGGAATAGGCTGAAGAAATTCAACTTATTTTCTGTGTTTAGGAACAATAGAATTTTGCTTGAAGATAGAAAACAAATAGTTGGTTTCGTGCTTTGACATAGAGATGCAAAGTTACAGTTGTCTATGAGATTTCTAGCTAGAGTTGGACTCCAGAATTTAGGGAGCAGTTGCAGAGTTTTTTGTTATTTATTTTATTACTTTTTTTATAAGCCAACATTTTATTAATGAAAGAGTGAAACCGCAAGGAGCAAAGAACTCAAGGCAATAAAAAAACCCCACATAGAACTAATACAACAACAGCAAGAGATATGAACAAATCTCATGCTTCAAGCGAAAGGGAAACACATAAGGAATTTAAACAAAAATCAGAAAAGGAAATAAAAAACCACAACTATATCCAAACAATAAAATTGTCAGTCCTTGAGATTCCTTGGATAGCTAGAGAATCAACCATAAAGTTATTTTCTCTTTTTCTATGTACTGCTTAAAGTTTCAATAAGACAATTCTTTATGCAAAGACCATGGTTTAGAATTTGCTTCATTGGAAAGCCAATAAATAGCATTTGAGAGTCAGATTCAAAAATAATGCTTGGAAAGAGAAGAAATGTGTTCTACTGTGATCTACAGGGTGTATCTTATGGCCACTACCTCAGCAGCATTGGAATCTAGGACTTCACATTGTAGAGAGAATAAACGGAGAATATTACCTGTATGGGCTCGAGTACACCACCTATGCCTGTAGGTCTAGGTTTGCTAAGAGATGAGCCATTTATTTTCCATTTTACAGAGTTTGGAGAAGGAGCAATCCAACCTGACATGGATGACCTGATTTTAGGACGAGATTTATGGAGTTTAATAGCGTCAATGGCTAACATTAAGTCTTGATTTTGTATAACACCTCCATCATCGATTGCTTGCCATGCTTCAATTTTGTATCTAATGAGGAGGAAAAGATTTCCAGATTTTAAAGCTTTGTCCTTGAAGATCACTTCATTTTGCTCCCGCCAAATTGTCCAGAAAATAGCAGACCAAATCTTCTTTTAAAAAGTACCTAAGACTAAGGACTCCCACTATTGAAATAGCTCATACAAAGATTTTGGAGTTGCCCACGAGATACACCACCAAGCACATAATTTATACTAAAGGATGCAAACTTCAGGGCATAATACAAGTTGATGGTCCATTGTTTCCACTACATTATTTCAGAAAAGGCAGATGTTGTTATTGATTGAAATAATATATTTTACACTCCAAGCATCTCTAGTATTCAATCTATTAAAAATTGCTAGCCAGTAGAAAATTTCAACCTTAGGAGGGATTAGAGATTTCCAAATACTAGCCACATAGGAGGTAGAGGGTGGAGATGGGGTGTGAGCCCTGGCAGCGACTACAGATTTGACAAAACAATTACTACTGGGATTATGAGAATAAATGAGTTCATCACAAATGTAAGGGGAGATGTGATATTCTAAAACCAAATTAAGCAATAGATTTCGTTGTTTTATTTCGCAAGGACTAAGTTGACGATTCCATCTAAGGACCCATTTCCATTTGAAACCATCCCATATACCCATATATTTAATGAGAGCATTTTTAAGAAGAGAAATATTGAACAACCTTGGGAAGCGCTTTACGAGGGGATCTATCTATCCATCTAGAATTGTTCATATAAGTTTGGTATGACATAAACTATGTTTACATTGCATTACAAGTTGAATTAATAATCGATATATGTTGTTAATTAAATATGTAAATGTAACACCTTATACTTATGGATATCACTTATACTTGTATTATGTTATCATATATTGCATGAGAATAAGACATAATCTTATTTACAGTAAGGGATAATTTTTTTTTTTATCATATAACATTATCACTGTGTAACATTTAACAATTTAGCAAAGCATTACAGCTTGACTATATACATAATATATATCACATCACTGCGTATTCACTATATTATACGTATGCAGACATATAGTCCAAACATAAAATACATGTTCCTATATATATGTGAAATGCAATGAGAGAGATTGGCAAGACTTGGCCAATGACCAGTGATTCATATCTTCTATATAGTATGCACTTCCAAAATGAGCTAATTACTCGACTCTTCCTGAAAAATAATGCAATTTGATGAGTTGCGACTCAATGAGAGTAATTATCAAAAGTTCTTTAAAGTACTAAGCCAATCACAATTATAAGTAATAATCGTCATTCGTACACATTTTACATGTCATTCTATTTATCATTATCATACGAATATAAGTGGTAATAAATCATGTAAACATTTATTTGCTTATGCTTATGTCATTTTCTTTTTATTGTGACCAGGCGAAACAGTTATTGTCCCAGGTTTCTATTTGAACATTTGCATTTGCTAGCTAGCTTGATCATTTGTAACATTTGCACATTTGTTAGGCTATTGGCTTTTCTTTTGCTTTTGAATATTTGTTTGGGCTATAGACCTCTTCTTTTGCTTTACAATGCCATTTAGCTTGTCACAACGCATTTTAAGTTCATATGCATATGCATTTGCAATAATCATTGCTTAACTATTACATTCAACATAATCTCATTATCCATATCATATCAATCATGTAATTCAAATAAAAGCAAATCAAATCATATTACACGTAGTACGTAATAATTACATGTACTAAGAAATCATTTGATAATTAAACTCACATTTTCTTTTGATATTGAGCCTCTAACTTATTGTTTTTACTTCCTTAGGGGTCTCCAATATGATGTAAGCCTAATTGAATGTATACTTGGTCAATTGGTAGCTAAATAAACTTAGTGAAACTTAAACAAATTGAAATATGCATAATATGGACTACTAACTAGAGTTTGGTATTATGATAGTGTGACCTTAATGTGTTCAGAAGCTTATAACTTTTTTTTATACTAGTCCACTTTATATAATTCTTATTTATAATCAAATATAACATATATGGCTATAACATATCTAAATTTCAGAATAATTGGACCATTTTGTAAGTTTTTATACAATATATATTCATGTTCTGTTTTCTGCCTATTTCTGCCCCTAGGCAGTTTTGGGATACTAAGATTTGCTTCTTCATATCTTAGAACATGTAAGTTATATTTTTATAAAACTTTGTACGAACATATATATTTTAAAATGGAACATTTTTCATGTTGACAACTCTCATCTATTCTGCATCTAAAGTCCTCATATGGTAGGGTACTTGTAACTGATCAGAAACAGGATTGGCATCCGTACCAGTATGAATTCTAAAGGCCATACATATTGAGGTGATATTTACGCCAAATTTTAGTGACATATGCCTATAATTTTTATGTTTTGATCATTTATAGATTATATTTATAAAGAGTTCAAAATGGGAAAACAACTAACTGGACATGCACAGCACACTAAGCAGGCAGTTCAAATATGGAACAGATATAACTCTCTTGACCATAACTCAACATCCGCCGATAATCCAGTCCTAAAATTCAGTATACAATAGATAACATATATATCTACAACTTTTATGTTTTGTCAATTACTAAGTTTATCATATAGAAAAATAATAAAAATAGCAAGTGATTCAGCTAGGTTCCATAACTAAACCAATCTCAATCACATGCTAATATCTTTCCACAGATACCAAATCATGCAAAAATATTTATATAACTATAAACTTAAGATATAAAACTATAAGTTTGGTGTTGGTGTTTCTTTTGAATCGGTGTTTAACATGAAGTAAACAAAATCCCAATTTACTGCCATCTGAACAGAACACAATGACCTGAAAGATGATTACTAATTTGTTTGGCATCCCATAATTCAAAATCAATCAACATAAAATCATTATTAACATAAGGGATGGAATAATTGCTAACCATCAGACCAATTGTGTTTGAGCTTGAGGAAGAAATGGAAGAAAATGGAGAGAAGAAAGAAGTCTCGTTGGTGAATAATAAAAGCAGAAAAAAAATATCAGCCAACCGCCCAACTTTGTCCCTTTTTCTAACTTTTTTGATTTCTTTTCTTTTCTTTTTTGATTATTTAATCATTAATTCATTTATTATTATTTATTTATTATTAGTATTATTATTTTCTTTACATATTTTACATGTACCTAGTTAATGCCAAAAATGCTACTTAATTAAATAGTCTAATTCAAACTAATCTAACTATGTCAAATTCTATTTATTTTTATTTAATCATTTTATGCAATTTAATTCCTAATATCTTATCATCCTTATTTAATTTATGACTTGACATATGTGACTTGCTCCTATTGCAATAAACCGATACGTAACAACTTTATCTTTTGAGCACGTTCAAGCCAAAATCTGATGTATGCATGTGTTTCATGTGAACGACATATATAAAATGAATATGTCCAAATGAAATGTGTGTAATAATACATATAGGAAAGTCGAGGATGTTACAATAAACTCTTTATATTGGTATGCTCATTCTTTATATGCCATATACATGTTTATTTTAAATATATGTCATATTTTTGTGTGATTATCTGGGAGAAGTTAAATGCCTATATGTATTAGTAAGCTAGAAATAGCTTAGCATGAGTTTTTCTCACACAGGTTTCAGAGTTTGTAGATGGTAGATCGGAAGTTGATAAAGAGAAGTAAAAGCTTATCTCAGAGAAGCCATTGGGACCTGGTTTGTGGGTCAATGACATTATGTATTTTATTTATACATCTGCATCTGGGTTGGTTGACATGTCATGTATAAAGTAAAAGAACATGTAATGTATTTTGATATTATGAAAAGTATATGGTAACATGAGAAGCTTGTAAGCCACAAACATGTTTAATTTAGTAATTAAGATCATACAATATATATGTACCTATGTATATAAGTGATGGTGTGAGATAAGAACTAGAAAAATATGTTAAGTTGGACTTATCTAATTCTAGATTAATCTAATAATAATAAAAAGTTTTAATTAAGACCAGTTCATCTGTCTAATCTTGCGGCATTTCGTTTATATAATAGGTTTATATCTATTATGTAGGTGGGGTGCTATAGCAAACAATTTATTTTTTTATTTGGTTATTCGGAGTTAATCTAAAACATTCAGATTGAGCCATAATAGGTTTTCAATTGAGCCAAAAAATTGTAAACAATTTATTTTCGAAAAATAAAAGAATAAATTATTTGTACTATGTGTAAACAAATTTACACTTCAAATTGAGCCATAATAGGCTTTCCAATAACTATCATATAATTTTTTCAACTACAAGCATTATATAACTATAACTTCAATACATAAGTCATTATAGGCTTTCCAACAACTTCAATCACAAGCATACTATAGTCATTATGCAAAACAATTCACAAACTCAACAATCCACATTCCAACTAGTCATTATACACAATTCATTATATTAAAACAATTCAAATTGCATTTAAAAACAATTGTGTGTAATCCAATTTTACAAATTTCAATCTAGAAATTTAAATTTCAAAATATCAATCTAATATATAGAGAAATATTCTTATCTACACTCACTTACAAAAAAAAAAATTGACCATATTTCTGGAATTTTATCTACTTGTGCTCCAGCATATGCTTTGTTTTGAAAAGTCTACAAAACAAATTAAACACAAAATAAAAAAATATGAATAGAGAATTATATATAATAACTAGCTTGCTACCATATAAACTTAAAATAAATTGCATAGCTAGTATTAAAAATAAAATATACCTTAGTCAATGTCGTATATGTGCTATGATGGGTCACTATATCGTATATATATCTCATCATATAGTAATCACATTCAACACCTTCATCTTGTATCAAATACTTAGAAAAAATGTAAAAAAAAAAAAAAAGCAAAGTATTATTCAATTAAATTTCTAAAAAAAGAAGTGCAATCTTAATAAGAAATAGAAAAAAAAATTATTACCTTAATATAATTCCAAGATGGTGCTATACCTATACCTTTCCCACCATTAATATGATATAATCTATACATCTTAAAAAATAAATTTATTTCAAAACATGACTTATTATAACAAAAAAAATATTTAAGCTATTAACGTAAGTGTTATAACTTACATGGTAAGAAGTTTTTTCATATGTCCAAGTTTTCTTTTGAGATTGCCGAGAGGATTCATAAAAAATATATCACCTTATTCACAGCAAAAAACAATCAATATCCAGTGTTAACTTTCGATATACAAATATGTTTAAACTAATAAAAATGTCAAAATCAAATCTGAATCAAATATGAATATGCAAATGTTATTTTACTCCTCAATATATGGCAGAAAAATAAAATATTTATCTTGATGTGCTTTTAGAGCTGCCTTCATAAAATTTTGCACCGCCTTGGTATCCTTACTACCGATCATACGTAGAAAACTTGGATAAAAAAAATCAATCGGTGTAGATAATTTGCATGTAAAACCTATAAAGGTACCTGCATACAAGAACCACAAATTCAACCCAAGTTAATACTACCTTTGAATATAGCAGTCCAATCTAAAAAATATTAAATAAATATACTATCATCTTATAGCATAAAAACTTTCAGGACTGAGATATTGAGCCAATCTATGGAGAGGAGTTGAGAGATGTCTTCCCGTCCGATCAAAACTTCATTGTCAACATTTGGTGGATACCAAAATAATTATTTCAAAAAAGGAATTTTGAACATGTACCCAACATCCCATTTGGAAGCTAAGTTATGCAAGTTAAGCATGCGACTGCTCAAACTTGCCACAATATTTCATCAACCAAAGGTAGAGGCTGCTTCATAATTCACTCTTTTATAAAATCACTACCTTATATATCCACTTATGCCTTCTTTGATGGTTGGATTATATTTTCCTATCAATTAATAATATATCGTTATGATGATATGACGTAAATGAAAATTAAGTGGTAATACTATTTGTATTAAAGAATTAAGGAGTGAAATAGAGAAATTTTAATTTGTACCTCTCCAAGGACAATGAGATGTCGTGGCCATTGAACAAAACTTCCATGTACCTGTCCCATTGTACAGAACTCACCTACATACACAAGAAGTTGTTCTGAAGCATATTCAGAAAAGGGGAGATCCACATATACCTTCAAGTGATTGTGGGCCATTGGAGTGTTATGCTACAATGCACCTAGCTGGCTTTCATGAATCGTGCCCCTTGCCACTATGGTTGACTCCCTCATACGATTAATTGCAAGTCAGCATAGTTGAGATGTTTGTATAATCATAAAAAATAAATAAAATTCATAACTTCTAGTTACTCTTAGGTCTTAAACTAATTGTAAATAAGACTATGTCTATGTAAGTGGAAATGAATGTGAGTGTAAGTGTAAATAAAATTTATAACTTTTTCCAATGTATCTCCCATAGAGTTGTAGCTAATCAGGATAAGGTGACCTTGTGAAGGACTTGCCTCCATATCCATCTCCGGTGCAACTTGAGAGGTATGTTGTTAGTCCCCTGCTGCAGCATCAACATGCTCTAAAATTGAGCCATTTATTGTTTAAATATCGCTTGTTGTGCTTGAAGTTGAGTATGAAATTTAGCTTGCAATTGAGAAGCCACTTCCTTCCTCACTTCCTCTCTCAATTCCTTCTTTAATTTATTCCTCACTTCATTCTTGATTTCTTCTACTAAGATGGAGGTAGATTGTTTTCTCGTGCCTTGTTTAAAAAAAAAAAACTAGAGATAGTCACCCCTGTTCCTACACCATGAATAGAGCTAGCATGTTCGGATTTGCTAAATGCATGTGTCAAAATGTCATCTTGCCTTTCTAATACCCATATCCCCTGATTCACTTCCTCCCTCAAAGACTCCTCTTAAACATATAAATGCATCAAAAATCAATCTTAGATAAATAGAAGTGTTTACAATTTAGATTTATTTAATAATTTATACATACCATTTTTTGGGCCATCTATCTTGTCTCTTCAACTGGAATTATGTAACTTCCTTGATCTATTTTTTTTGTTCTAGCTCTGACTCAGTCAAAACTCTAATCTTATGATGAGGTGACATCATATTGCATCGTTATAGATGAGGAGAAAGAAGAAATGAGATCGTCAACCATCCATTCAGGCCTTTTACCAATGTAATCTTTGCAACCTAAGTAATATGGATGGACATCCTTAGCTTTTTTCTCCTTAGTCGTGATCTTGATTTGTTGTTAACAAAAATACAAATAATTAAAAAATTAGTATTATGAGATTGCATAAAACATAAATAAGAAAGTACCATGAAATAGAATAACTTATAGATTTTAATAATTTGTACCTCGAATGCTTCATTTTCATGTGCTAACTTTAAAGCCTCCTAATCCTTAGTAGTCAAATAGTCATATTTTCCTAAAAGTGAGAATTGTTGGAGATTATCATTCATCTTGATGTATTTTTTTTCGAGGCAGTGTTTGAAATATGTCCACCACCTTTCTGTATTTTTCAAAATATATTTCTTCATTTCCAAAGTATCTAGGACATTGAACGCTCCCCACAAACCAACATTTATTCAGCAGTTGTCAACATTTATGCAAACCAACATTTACCAATAATGATATAATAATTTTAATAATGTTATTATATCAACTTTAGTGATTTTAGAGGAATGTTACCTTGATATATTTCCGTATCATATCTTTCAGGCCCTTCTCAACCTTATTCCATTATGGCTCCATCATCTCGACCTTGAAATGTGCTACAAGACCGAGATATTTTTTGAATTATGGAGCATTTGGTCCAATTTGGGGCATCTCCATCGAACTCTATTGCCTCTTTTTCATCCTATTTCTCACCCAATTTCTTGCATTTTACATTTTTCCTTTCCTTCCTCTTGCTAGTGTGCAGAATGTCGCCTCCTAAAGATATAGTTTGTTGCAACACAAGTATAACAAAAAAAAACATATTATTATAATACAATATAAAAACAATTTATTTGAATGAGAAATAAGGAAAAAATATTTATCCTATAAACAATAATAAATAGTTTGTAATTATCACTATAGGCAGCATTTAATCATACTATAAATAAATGAACGTACCATGGACAAATTTGAAACAATTATTGGTAATTTTTTATCCATAAGCTTTCAGTATGATAAGCACATATATAATTTGTACCTAAATATCATCACCAACCGGCATAGGTAGCCCAATAAAAAACAGAAAAGTCTTATCAAACTGATCATACTCTTCTTCATCTACTACGTCATCAATACCAATTAAATGCCTCTTACCTTAAAGAACAATAAACCACTTGCTATCACTCGGGTCAATAATATAAAATACTTGTTTGGCCTATGAAGTGAGAATGAATTAATCATCTTGATAACTCAACCAACTTAAATCAATCAATGTGAATCCTTACTTATCCACTCAAACATCACGTTAGTTTTCCACCCATCTATACAGGAAGAAAGGAATACTGAATTTCTTATAGTCTCGCTCTTAAATGTGTTCAACTACACCATAATATAACATTATAGCATCAATTGGCTTGGTATTTTTAGCACTAGCAAATTCTCTTGATAAAGCTATCAATATAATTTCGTTACTTTGCATTGTGCTTTTGTCATCTTGATGTTTAGTATAAAATGTAAATCTATTGATGCCGTACCCTTCATAAGACCGTATGCATAACCTAGGGTCAACCCCACTTCTGACAACTGAAGCATCACCCGGTCCTTAAACCATCCAATAAAAGAACGATTGTGTTTATTTGTCAAGCATATTTCACCTTTTGAAGGATTCAGACGACTTGATATGTCTATTTTTTTATAAAACAAATGCATCTAACCTTTGTATAAGGTATATTTTGTATTAGTGATATCAAATAATGTGAATAAAATAATTAAGTACGTAACACTGTGTGATTGAATTACTTTACAGATAATATAGTTATATATTTATATATAACCAGACATTGTATACACATACAACAAACACTCACCTGAAACATTTAACTGACTATGGCACCCCCTCCCTATCCTCCCTGTCAATAGCCTAACACCTACTTCTTACCCAATCATCAAAATGCAAGACTCTAGCAAGTTTTTGATAAGCCACTTTGATCTTTCGGCTGTGGTGGCGCAAGAGGTGGAGACACATAGAAGATGGAAGCTAACACGAAAGGGGTGAGAATAGGGTCCATCGGTGAATTGAGTGGAGAACGAGGTAAGACATAGAAAAGAAGAAATGGAAGCCAAAATTATCACAATTTTTTGACTAATTGGAAGGGATGATGTGTAGGGTTAAAGAGTAGGTTGAGATATATGGTAAGTGAGGAAATCATATCAATTTAACAATAATCTTCATACACGAATAACACAATAACATGATACCTTTTTTTTCCCATTTAATTACATATCCACAAAGTAATACTAGTAAAATCATAATCCAAACACTTAACTTGATTGGGATTTGAGCCATCTCTATTAGTTTGGAACCTGACATTTGTATATCAACTTATCTCAAACTCTCCATATCCATATATCAAGAAAACATCCTTAGTGATTATCAATAGCTAATAACTTTTGCTAATCTATCTTACAAGAAAATACAAAATACATAAATAAATATTAAAAAAAACTTTTTTCTAATCTCATGAACAAACAATACATCAAAGAAAGGATTTTGACTTGAGCTGTGTCTCAAGTTCGATTCCCCTTCCCGCACTTGTAAATCAAAAAAAGAAAAAGAAAGGATATTGAAAATATGTGCTGGAAAAACTCTCCCCTATTATGAGTTAACAATTAGCTTGAGCTAAATTAGTAAGTTCTAAAAATATTTGTAGATCGGTATGGTGCTGGTTAGGCATGATATTCAATACAATCTACAATTTGCCGATTGAAAATTTTTTTATCAAATCCAACCAGCGAATATACAAAAATCAATTAAATCCAAACCACAATTGCGGATTATATTGGATCAGTTTGTTGTTTAATTTTATTTACTTTTTACTTCTATTTAATAATGAGAATAATGTCCCACAAAAATTCATAATATCCCAAAAACTTATAATTCACTACATAAACCACTATTTTTATATATAAAAAATCGGGGTTAAAAATCAGAAACACACTAAGTTATCCCAACTAGATTGGCACAATCGTAGCTTTCGCATCACACTCCTTTGCCAAAGCTTCATTAATAATGAAAGAAAAAATAATTACATCAATGTTGTTGTCCCTACGGATTAAGCAAAACGAAAATTCTCACATCTATTAAAATCAACATAAGGTAACCTAATACAAAAATCTGGGCACTAAGTATCCGTTTGGGATTCAGCTCCAAATTTTGCTAATTTATCCACCAACATGTTACCTCGCGATAGATGTGAGAGCAGACTACTTGCATTATAGACATTAGCTTTTGACAAACTGACCATTGTTGCTTGAGTCACCATAGTGCTGACGTTCTACTCTTGAAAGTGTTTACCACATACTTTGAATGGCACTCCAACCACAAGTTGTGCCAGCCATATTCCCACGCTTTGAGGACAGCATGTATTGCGGCCTTTAGCTTTGCCTTAAAGGCTTGCTATATGACCAATCGAAACGCAAAAGCTCCCGCCACATATCCCATCCTATTCCTCAAAACACCGCCTGCTCCCACAGCTCCTGGAGATCCGTAAGCTGAACCATCGATATTCACTTGTATCCAAGATGTAGGAGGAGATCGCCACACCACTGTATAAATTTTTGGATCAGCTGATGACCATCCTTGCACAAATATCTTCCTTAAAACCTAAAGTTCTTCTATTGTATTATGCGTTGTTCCTATTTTAAAATAGTCACAATCCTTCACTATAGCTGCCAAAGCTTTCTTAAAATTGAATAAATGGTCATTATTGCTTCTTCAAAGAGAATCAAATTCCTTGAGTGCCATATCAACCAAACAACACTAACACAGCAGTGGTCCAAAATGCATGGAACTTTGGACGGGTAAATTTCGCCGACGGTACCTCAATTATATAAATTGTAACAATTCGGTATTCCAAATATTATTTGTAACAAAAATATACCCCAATTATGTAAATTGTAATAACTCAGTACCTTAAAAATCATTTGTAATACAAAAGTACCCTAATTATATAAATTGTAATAATTCAATATCTCAAAGATTATTTATAACAAAAAATACTTTAACTTTTATTTTGTAATTAGATAGTACTTCTATCTTCAGGTATTAGGGGTCAATTAGCATTGTGTTTGGAAAAAACATTTTTAGAAAATTTTTTTGTATTTTTAACTCTTTTAAATTATGAAAACTATTTTTGGTAGATACAGATAAATATATATTTTTTCTAGAAGTATATTTAAAAAAAAAACAATTCATAAAAAATTAAAAAAATTAGTCAATTAAATCAAAAAATTCAAAATTTGCTTTTGGAACACTCAACAACATTGTCAAACATTCCTTTAATCTCTCTAATATAAGTATAATATGTAATATCCATATAAATTTTAATAAAAACAAAATTAATTATAATACCCAATCATTAAAATTGAAATTTATCTTATGTAAATATTATAGCTAATTTTATTTTTATTAAAATTTATTTGATATGGATATTTCATATCACACTTATGTTAGATATTTCATATCACACTTATGTTAGAGAGACTAACAGCTAAAAACGGAAGTACTATTTAGTTACAAAATAAATGTTGAGGTATTTTTGTGTTACAAAATAAAAATTGAAATACTTTTGTGTTATAAATAATTTTTGAGGTACCGAATTGTTATAATTTATATAATTTAAATATTTTTGTATTACAAATAATTTTTGAGATATCGAGTTTTTACAATTTACATAATTGAAGTACATTTGGCAAAATTTACCCAACTTTGTACTCATTCTAATCGTAGCTGCATTTTTCAAAAGATCTATAAAACCCCTTGTAATACAAATATTCCTTTAAAACAAAGTCGAGATGGCCTTCCGTATTTCTTAAGCAAATGGACAAGAGACGAGGACATGATCCATTGTTTCCTTATGATTTCGACAAAAACAGCACATTGATACGAGATAAATTCATCGCTTCCTTAGTTTGTCATGAGCCGGCAGACACTTACAATAGGCTCTCCATACAAGCATTGAGCATGAAGCCGGCAAAAATTATATCCAAAAGAACAGCGAAATTCTATCAACATTTTGCATGCTAATATTCAACCGATAAATCACCGTACTGCAAACTGAATGTTGACCATCCACTGCATATTGCCATATATAGGTATCATCTTCCTCAAAAAGAAGCTTCACCTTCTTAATTTCATTTTGAATGACCTATGGAATGAATGTTGGCAGGTCCCAATCACCATTTTTAA